>JAWWMS010000122.1:2333-13719 GCA_035048045.1 Chlorospingus semifuscus
CACCCTCAGTGTCCCCTCAGTGTCCCTGTCACCCTCAGTGTCCCCTCAGTGTCCCCTCAATGTCCCTGTCACCCTCATTGTCCCCTCTGTGTCCTGTCACCCTCAATGTCCTGTCACCCTCATTGTCCCCTCAATGTCCCTGTCACCCTCAGTGTCCCCTCTGTGTCCTGTCACCCTCAATGTCCTGTCACCCTCATTGTCTCCTCAATGTCCTGTCACCCTCAGTGTCCCCATCACCCTCCATGGCCCTGTCACCCTCATTGTCCCTCATTGTCCCCTCATTGTCCCCAGGTGATCACCCCCGCTGGCAGCCACTCCTTCGGCTGCTCCTCAGTGTCCCCTCAATGTCCCTGTCACCCTCACTGTCCCTGTCACCCTCATTGTCCCCTCAGTGTCCCTGTCACCCTCAGCATCCCCTCAATGTCCCTCATTGTCCCCTCTGTCCCCAGGTGATCACCCCCGCTGGCAGCCGCTCCTTCGGCTGCTCCTCCCTGGCCGAGCGCGACCGCTGGATCGAGGAGCTGCGGCGGACGGCGCAGCCCAACAAGGTGGGGACACACCTGGGGACACCTTGGGGACATCTGGGGACACCTTGGGGACACCTTGGGGGCACCTTGGGGCACCTTGGGACACCTTGGGGACATCTGGGGACACCTTGGGACATCTTGGGACACCTTGGGACATCTTGGGGACACCTTGGGACACCTTGGGACACTTGGGGACACCTTGGGGACATCTTGGGGACACCTTGGGGACATCTGGGGACACCTTGGGGACACCCTGGGGACACCTCGAGGATACTGTGGGGACATCTGGGGACAGCTGGAGATACCTGGGGACACCTGGGGATACCCTGGGGGCTCCCTTTGTCCCCTTGTCCATCCCCATTGTCCCCTTGTCCATCCCCTTTGTTCCCTTGTCCATTGTGCCCTTGGGTACACCTTGGGGACACCTGGGGGACACCCTGGGGACACCTGTGGACACCTGGGGACACTTGGGGACACCTGGGCACACCTCGGGGACACCTTGGGGACGCCCTGGGGACACCCTGGGGACTCCCTTTGTCCCCTTGTCTCCCTGTCCCTATGTCCTCTTGTCCCCTTCTCCCTTTCTCCCATTATCCCCATTGTCCCTCTGTCCCCATTGTCCCCTTGTCCCCTTATCCCCATTATCCTCATTATCTCCATTGTCCCCATTGTCCCCTTGTCCCTCTGTCCCCATTGTCCCCATTGCCCCCATTGTCCCCTTGTCCGTCCCCCATGTCCCTCTGTCCCCCTGTCCCCCCCAGGACAACTGCGAGCGCCTGGACCTCTCCCTGTCCCTGTCCCTCTTCGAGGGCCGCCACCTCCCTCCACGGCGCCGCCTCCGCTGCCACCTCCAGCTGGACGGCGCCGTCTTCGCCCGCACCACGGCCAAACCGCCCGGCGACGACGGCCAACTCTTCTGGGGCGAGCTCTTCCACTTGGCCGCGCTGCCGCCGGCGCGCGCCCTCACCGTCACCTTGTGCCACCGCCAGCACCACAACCAGCACCAGCACCACGATGACCCCGCCGGGTGGCACCCGGTGGCCTCTGTCACCATCCCGCTGGCCGAGCTGGCGGCGTGGCAGCCCCTGGAGCGTTGGTACACCTTGAGCGGTGCCGGTGTCGCCGACCCGGCGCCGGCGTTGCGGCTGCGCGGGCGTTACCGGCAGGTGAGGGTGTTGCCCATCGTGCGCTACAAGGAGCTGGCGGAGTTCATCACCTTCCACTACCGGGAGCTGTGCGGGCGGCTGGAGCCGGCCATCGCCGCGCGGCACAAGGAGGAGCTGGCCGGCGCCTTGGTGCGCGTGCTGCAGAGCACCGGCAAGGCCAAGGTGGGCACGGGGTGGGTTGGGTTGGGATGGATGAGTTGGGTTGGATGAGGATGGGTTGGGTTGAGTTGGATGAGTTGTGTTGGGTTGGGTTGTGTTGGGTGAGGATGGGATGGGTTGGGTTGAGTTGGATGAGTTGGGTTGGGTTGGGTTGTGTCGGATGAGAATGGGATGGGTTGGGTTGGATGAGTTGGGTTGGGTGAGGATGGGATGGGTTGGGTTGGGTGAGTTGGGTTGGGTTGTGTTGGATGAGGATGGAATGGACTGGGTTGGATGAGTTGGGTTGGGTGAGGATGAGTTGGATGAGTTGGGTTGGATGAGTTGGGTTGGGTGAGGATGAGCTGGGTTGGGTGAGTTGGGTTGGGTGAGGATGAGTTGGATGGGTTGGGTGAGGATGAGTTGGGTTGGGTGAGGATGGGATGGGTTGGGTTGAGTGAAAATGGAATGGGTTGGATGAGTTGGGTTGGGTGAGGATGAGATGGATGCATTGGATTGGGTTGAGTTGGATGCGTTGGGTTGGATAAGTTGGGTTGGGTGAGGATGGGTTGAGTTGGATGAGTTGGGTTGAGCGAGGATGGGTTGAGTTGGGTTGGATGAGTTGGGTGGGGTTGGGATGGATGAGTTGAGTTGGTTTGGGTTGGATTGGGATGGGATGGATTGGGTTGGATGAGTTGGGTTGGGTGAAGATGGGTTGGGTTGGCTGAGTTGGGTTGAGCGAGGATGGATTGAGTCGGGTGTAATGAGTTGGGTTGGGTTGGATGAGTTGGGACGGGATGGTTTGGGTTGGGATCAGTTGGGTTGGGTTGGGATGAGATGGGATGAGATGGACGCATTGGGTTGGGATGGAAGAATCGGGTTGGGTTGAGTTGGGTTGGGTTGGGTTGGGTTGGGTTGGGTTGAATGAGTTGGGTTGGCTGAAGATGGGTTGGGTTGGATGAGTTCAGTTGGGTGAGGATGGGTTAGGTGAGTTGGGTTGGATGAGTTGGGTTGAGTTGGGTTGGATGAGTTGAGTTGAGTTGGGTTGGATGAGTTGAGTTGAGTTGCGTTGAGTTGCGTTCAATGAGTTGCGCCACCACACCAAACACATAAAGCCCAACCCAGAAGAACATCAGAAGACCCATCATGGTTGCCCTGCTCATTTCAATGTCCTGGATGCCACCAAACCCTTTGAGGTGTCCCAGATCCCACCAACCCTTTGAGGTGTCCCAAATGCCACCAAACCTTTGGGGTGTCCCAGATCCCACCAACCCTTTGAGGTGTCCCAGGTCCCACCAACCCTTTGAGGTGTCCCAAATGCCACCAAACCCTTTGAGATGTCCCAAATGCCACCAAACCGTCCCCACCTGTCCCCGCAGTCCTTCCTGACCGACCTGGGCGTGGCCGAGCTCGACCGCCTGGATGACCACGAGGCGCTGATCTTCCGCGAGAACACCTTGGCCACCAAGGCCATCGACGAGTACATGAAGCTGGTGGGGGCCAAGTACCTGCAGGACACGCTGGGTACGCCCAGGGGACACGGGGACGCCTCGGGTGGGATGGGCATTGGGGTGGTGGGACAGCCCTGACCATCCATGGGGACGTGGTGTGGGTTCCTCAGTCACCTCATGGGTTGTAGGACATCCTTGACCATCCATGGGGACGTGTTATGGGCTCCTCCTGTCCATCCCCACCCTGGTGACCTCTTGGTCCCCTCATGGGTTGTGGGACACCTCTGACCATCCATGGGGATGTGATGTGGGTTCCTCGGTCACCTCATGGGTTGTGGGACACTCCTGACCATCCACGGGGATGTGGTGTGGGTTCCTTGGTCCCATCATGAGTTGTAGGACATCCTTGACCACCCATGGGGACGTGGTGGTGACCTCTTGGTCCCCTCATGGACTGTGGGACGCTCCTGACCACCCATGAGGACGTGTTTTGGGTTCCTCCTGTCCATCTCTGTCCTGATGACCACTCAGGGTCTGTGGGACACCCCCAACCATCCATGGGGATGTGTTTTGGGTTCCTCCCATCCATTCCCACCTCGGTGACCTCTCTGTCCCCTTACGGGCTGTCCCCTGTCCCCAGGAGAGGTGGTGGTCACCTCTTGGTCACCTCATGGCTTGTAGGACACCCCCAACCATCCATGGGGACATGTTTTGGGTTCTTCCCATCCCCATCTTGATGACCCCTCAGTCCCCTCACGGGTTGTCCCCTGTCCCCAGGGGAGGTGGTGATGACACCTTGGTGACCTCTCGGTCCCCTCATGGGTTGTGGGACACCCCTGACCACCCATGGGGACGTGTTATGGGTTCCTCCCATCCATCCCCACCTTGGTGACCCCTTGGTCCCCTCATGGGCTGTCCCCTATCCCCAGGGGAGGTGGTGGTGACACCTTGGTCACCTCATGGCTTGTAGGACATCTTTAACCATCCATGGGGACGTGTTATGGGTTCTTCCCATCCATGTCCACCCTGGTGACCCCTTGGTCCCCTCACGGGTTGTCCCCTGTCCCCAGGGGAGGTGGTGGCCCAGCTCTGCAGCTCCGAGGAGAGCTTCGAGGTGGACCCCAGCAAGATCTCGGGGCTGGAGCTGTTGGAGCACCAGCAGCACCTGCGGCAGGTGTGCGAGGAGACCCTGAGGCGCATCACCGACGGCTCCGAGTGAGTGGGGACACCTTGGGGACACCTTGGGGAAATCTGGGGACACCTTGGGGACACCTTGGAGACACCTGGGGACATCTGGGGTGGCATCAGGGTGGCACCAGGGTCAGGAGAACCTGGGAGGAGCTGGGATGTGGTGGTGGGATCAGGGACAGGATGGGGACCAGGGGTTGGGGATTGTCACTGTCCTGGGGTGGGTGACAGGGTGGACCTGGGGACAAATTTGGGGACAAAGATGGGGATGGGCTCCATCCTGTGGTGGAGATGGTGATGGACACCAGGATGGACCTGGGGACAAGTTTGGGGACAGGAATGGGTGACAGGGATGGGGATGGACACCAGGATAAACCCAAGGACAAGTTTGGGATGGAGATGGACACCAGGATGGATCCAAGGACAAATTTGGGGACAGGGATGGGGATGGACATCAAGATAGACCTGGGGACAAGTTTGGGGACAACCATGGATGACAAGGATGGTGATGGACATCAGGATGGACCTGGGGACAAGTTTGGGGACAGAATTAGTGGACAGGGATGGAGGTGGACATCAGGATGGACCCAAGGACAATTTTGGGATGGAGATGGACACCAGGATGGACCTGGGGACAAGTTTGGGGACAACCATGGGTGACAGAGATGGAGATAGACATGAAGATGGACCCAAGGACAATTTTGGGATGGAGATGGACATCAAGATGGACCCAAGGACAAATTTGGGGACGGGGATGGAGATGGACATCAAGATAGACCTGGGGACAAATTTGGGATGGAGATGGACATCAGGATGAACACCAGGATGGACCTGGAGACAAATTTGGGGACAGGGATGGGGATGGACACCAGGATGGACCTGTGGATAAGTTTGGGGACAACCATGGGTGACAGAGATGGGGATGGACATCGGGGTGGACATCATGATGGACACGGGGACATACTTGGTGGCCTTCACACGCACACAACCCCAAAAACCCCTTGATGCCCACCCCCATCATGATGCCACCACCCCCCCCATGATGCCACCACCCCCCCACGGCGACCCTGACGTGTCCCCTGTCCCCACCGTGCCGTCCCCGGGCAGGTCCTTCCCGTCGGAGCTGGCCGAGGTGTTCGCGGCGTGGTGGGACGCGTGCGCGGCGCGCGGCAAGGAGGACATCGGCCGGCGCCTGGTGTCGGCCTCGCTGTTCCTCAGGTTCCTCTGCCCGGCCATCATGTCCCCCAGCCTCTTCGGCCTGGTGCAGGAGTACCCCGGCGAGGCCACCGCCCGCAGCCTCACGCTGGTGGCCAAGGTCATCCAGAACCTGGCCAACTTCACCACGTAGGTGTCCATGGTGGTGACCCCTTGACCGTGATGGTGAACCAAGTCACCATGATGGTGACCCCTGACCATGATGGTGACCCATGACCACAACCATGACCTGTGACCATGTCGGTGACCCCTGACCATGGTGGTGACCCCTTGACCATGACAATGACCCATGACTATGTCAGTGACTCCAGACCATGGTGGTGAGCCCTTGACCATGACCATGACGACAACCCATGGCCATGATGGTGACCCCAGACCATGGTGATGACCCCACGACCATGATAACCCCACACCATATTGATGACCTCTTTTGATGACCTTGACCATGACCATGGTGGTGACCCCTGACCATGACAATGACCCCAGACCATGGTGGTGACCCCTTGACCATGATGATGATGACGATGACCCCATGACCATGGTGATGACCCCTTGCCCATGACCACAGTGGTGACACCTTGACCATGATGATGACCCCAGACCACGATGGCGGTCCACGTGACCATGGTGATGACCTCTTGGCCATGACAATGACCCATGACCATGGTGGTGACCCCTTGACCAAGACCATGGTGGTAACTCCTTGACCATGATGATGACCCAGGACCATGTTGATGACCCATGACTGTCATGATGACCACTTGACCATGATGATGACCTTGACCATGGCATTGACCCCAGGTTTGGTGACAAGGAACCCTACATGACCTTCATGAACGGTTTCCTGGAGCACCACTGGGCCACCATGACCGAGTTCCTTCACGCCGTGTCCACCCCCGAGGCCAGCGCCCACATGGCCACCTACGACGGCGTGGTGGACCTGGCCCTGGAGCTGGCCACGCTCCACCTGCTGCTCTGCGACATCTTCTCCAGCCTCGACCAGGTGCCACCACCGTCCCTTTGTCCCCATTGTCACCTCCTTGTCCACCCGTAATGTCCCCGTGGTGTCCTCCAGGCCACGCAGGAGGAGCTGGAGCCGCTGCCCACCATCCTCAGGGCCATCAGGGAGGGGACACCTGTCCCCGTGTCCGTCCAACTCAGCACCTCCACCACCAGGAGGTACCGAGGGACACCTGGGGACACCTGGGGACACCAGGGGACATCTGGGGACACGTTGGTGTCAGGATTTGGGGTTCCTCTGGTTCTGTCTGGGGTGGGAAGATGGGTCTGGTCCCACCAGGGTTTGGGGTCTCTTCAGATCCCACCAGGGTTTGGGGTCCCTCAGGTCCCACCAAGGTTTGGGGTCTGTGTGATCTCATTTGGGATTTAGGATCCCTCAGATCCCACCAAGGTTTGGGGTCCCTCTGGTCCCACCAAGGTTTGGGATCTCCTCTGATCTCACCAGGGTTTGGGGTCCCTCAAATGTCACCAAGATTTGGGGTCCCTCAAATGTCACCAAGATTTGGGGTCCCTCTGGTCCCACCAGGGTTTGGGGTCCTCCAGGTCCCACCAGGGTTTGGGATCTCCTCTGGTCCCACCATGGTTTGGGGTCCCTCAGATGTCACCAAGGTTTGGGGTCCCTCAGATCCCACCAAGATTTGGGGTTTCTGTGATCCCCATTGTCCCCCTGTCCCTTGTCCCCTTTGTCCCTCAGTCCCCATTCACACCCCAGTGTCCCCATTGTCCCCATTGTCCCCATTGTCCCCATTGTCCCATTACCCTCCTTGTCCCCATTGTCCCCATTGTCCCCATTGTCCCCATTGTCCCCATGTCCGTCTGTCTGTCCCCAGCCCCTCGGACCCCCCCAGGCCGGGATTTCTCCCCCCTCGGGACCTCCCCAAGCACAACCCCCTCCTCAAGAGCCAATCCCTGACCAGCGTCCGCCACCTCCGCGCCCACGACGAGGGGACACCCCTGGTGCCACCCCCGGTGCCACCCCCGGTGCCACCCCCGGTGCCACCCCTGGTGACACCCCCGGGGACACCCCCGGGGACACCGGAGCCGGTCCCGGTCCCGTCCCGGCGCCGGCGCCACGTCCAGCGCACCCAGAGCGTGCCGGCGCAGGGAAAGGGGGCGCGGTGCCCGCCCGAGGGTGACAGCGCAGCCGAGGGGACGGTGACACCGCCCGGGGGTGGCACCGGGGCACCGGGCAGCGGGGATGGCCCGGTGAGTGACGGTGGCACCGGGAGGAGGGGTTGGGGTGTGGTGGCATTAACGGGGGTGTGGTGGCATTAATGGAGGTGTGGTGGCATTAACGGGGGCATGGTGGCATTAATGGAGGTGTGGTGGCATTAACGGGGGTGTGGTGGCACTAATGGGGCTCTGGTGGCATTAACGGGGGTGTGGTGGCACTGATTGGGATTTGGTGGCACTAACTGGCTTCTGGTGGCCTTACGTGGGTTCTGGTGGCCTTAACTGGGTTCTGGTGGCATTAATGGAGGTGTGGTGGCACCAGCCGGGCTATGGTGGCACTAATGGGGCAGTGGTGGCACTAATGGCGTTCTGATGGCACTAATCAGGGCTCTGGTGGCACTAACGGGGTTCTGGTGGCACTAATGAGGGTCTGGTGGCACTAATGAGGGTCTGGTGGCACTAATGAGGGTGTGGTGGCATTGATGGGTGTGGTGGCACTAACTGGGGTGGGCACTGGTGGTCCGAGTGGTCTGGTGGCATTGATGGGGTTGTGATGACATTAATGGGGGTCTGGTGACATTAACGGGGCAGTGGTGGCATTAACGGGGGTCTGGTGGCACTAATGGGGCTCTGGTGGCACTAATCAGGGTCTGGTGGCACTAACGGGGGTGTGGTGACATTAATGGGACTCTGGTGGCACTAACTGAGATCTGGTGGCACTAAATGTGGTGTGGTGACATTAATGGGGCTCTGGTGGCACTAACTGGATTCTGGTGACATTAACCAGGTTCTGGTGGCGCTGATGGGGTTCTGGTGGCACCAATCGTGGTGTGGTGGCACTAATGGTGGTGTGGTGGCACTAACGGGGTTCTGGTGGCACTAATGGGGTTCTGGTGGCACTAATGGGGTTCTGGTGGCACTAACGGGGTTCTGGTGGCACTAATGAGGGTGTGATGGCACCAATCAGGCGGTGGTGGCACTAACAAGGGTGTGGTCCATTAACGGGGGTGTGGTGGCATTAATGGGGGTCTGGTGCCACTAATCACGGTATGGTGGCACTAACGGGGTTCTGGTGACACTAACCAGGGTCTGGTGGCACTGATGAGGGTGTGGTGGCACTAACAGGGGTGTGGTGGCATTCATGGGGTTCTGGTGGCACTAATCAGGGTGTGGTGGCACTAACGAAGTTCTGGTGGCACTAATGGTGTTCTGGTGGCACCAATCAGGCTGTGGTGGCACCAATCATGGTGTGGTGGCACTAACGGGGTTCTGGTGGCACCAATCAGGCTGTCGTGGCACTAACGGGGTTCTGGTGACATTAACCGGGCTCTGGTGGCACTAACGGGGTTCTGGTGGCACAAATCAGGGTGTGGTGGCACTAATGGGGTTCTGGTGGCATTACTGTGGGTCTGGTGGCACCAATGGAGGTCTGGTGGCACTAACAGGGGTCTGGTGGCACTGATTGAGGTTCTGGTGGCATTAAGGGGATGTGGTGGCACTAATGGAGGTGTGGTGGCACTAACAGGGTTCTGGTGGCACCAATGGGGGTCTGGTGGCACTAACTGGGATCTGGTGGCATTAACGGGTGTGGTGGCACTAACGGGGTTCTGTTGGCATTAATGGGGGTGTGGTGGCACTGATCAGGGTCTGGTGGCACTAACGGGATTCTGGTGGCACCAATCATGGTGTGGTGGCACTAACGGGGTTCTGGTGGCATTAACTGGGCTCTGGTGGCACCAACTGGAGTTCTGGTGCCACCAATCACGGTGTGGTGGCACTGATGGGGTTTTGGTGGCACTAACGGGGTTCTGGTGGCACTAACGGGGTTCTGGTGCCACCAATCACGGTGTGGTGGCACTAACTGGGTTCTGGTGGCACTAACAGGGTTCTGGTGGCACTAACGGGGTTCTGGTGGCACCAATCACGGTGTGGTGGCACTAACGGGGTTCTGGTGGCACCAATCACGGTGTGGTGGCACTAACCGGGGTTCTGCTGCCACCAATCACGGTGTGGTGGCACTAACTGGATTCTGGTGGCACTAACAGGGTTCTGGTGGCACTAACGGGGTTCTGGTGGCACTAACGGGGTTCTGGTGGCACTAGCAGGGTTCTGCTGCCACCAATCATGGTGTGGTGGCACTAACAGGGTTCTGGTGGCACTAACGGGGTTTTGGTGGCACTAACCGGGGTTCTGGTGGCACTAGCGGGGTTCTGGTGCCACCAGTCACGGTGTGGTGGCGCTAATGGTCTGTCCCCGTTGTCGCAGCCCCGGGGGAAGCTCCGCTCGTCGGCGTCGCTGCCCCGCAAGCCCTCGGTGCCGTGGCAGCGCCTGGCCGAGGACGCGGCGGCGCCGGGGGAGCTCTACGGGCTGAGACCGCTCGAGAAGGTAACGGGGGGACAGTCCCCGGTGTCCCCAAGTGTCCCCAAGCCCTGGTGACGCCATGCCGGTGTCCCCAAGCCCCGGTGCCCCTGTGCCGGTGTCCCCAAGTGTCCCCACCCCGGTGTCCACAGCACGGGTGGCTGCAGGAGGAGGTGACCGGGTCTGGGTGACACCTCCCGGTACCTCCCTGTAACCTCATCCCCGATGTCCCCAAGCCCCGGTAACCGGGTCCCCGGTGTCCCCAATCCCCGGTAACCGGGTCCCCAGTGTCCCCAATCCCCGGTAACCGGGTCCCCGGTGTCCCCAGTCCCCGGTAACCGGATACCCAGTGTCCCCAATCCCCGGTAACCGGGTCCCCGTTATCTCCGGTGTCCCGGTGACCGGGTCCCGGTGTCCCCAGCACGGGCGGCTGCTGGAGGCGCTGCGGGAGGAGGTGACCGGGGATGGGTGACACCTCCCGGTGACAGGGTCCCCAGTGTCCCCAGTGTCCCAAACCCCCGGTAACCGGGTCCCCGGTGTCCCCAATGTCCTGGTGACCGGGTCCCTGTTATCTCCGGTGTCCCGGTGACCGGGTCCCGGTGTCCCCAATGTCCCCAATCTCCCGGTCCCCTCCCGGTGTCCCCGGTGTCCCCAATATCCCCAATCTCCCGGTCCCCTCCCGGTGTCCCCGGTGTCCCCAGTGTCCCCATCCCGGTGTCCCCAGCACGGGCGGCTGCTGGAGGCGCTGCGGGCTGAGCTGGCCGAGCTGCGGCAGCGCCTGGAGCGGGCGGGGTCCCCAAACCCCCGTTCCCCTGATGTCCCTGATGTCCCCAATGTCCCCAATCCCCGGTGTCCCCGGTGTCCCGGTAACCGGGTCCCGGTGTTCCCAGCACGGGCGGCTGCTGGAGGCGCTGCGGGCGGAGCTGGCCGAGCCGCGGCAGCGCCTGGAGCGGGCGGAGTCCCCAAACCCCCGTTACCCCTGATGTCCCCAATGTCCCCAATCCCCGGTGTCCCCGGTGTCCCGGTAACCGGGTCCCGGTGTCCCCAGCACGGGCGGCTGCTGGAGGCGCTGCGGGCGGAGCTGGCCGAGCTGCGGCAACGCCTGGAACGGGCGGGGTCCCCAAAGCCCCGTTACCCCCATTAACCCCCGTTA
>JAWWMS010000125.1:0-17885 GCA_035048045.1 Chlorospingus semifuscus
CGACGCTCTTCCGATCTTGGGGTCTGATCCATGGGGGATTTGGGGTCTGATCCAGGGGGATTTGGGGTCTGATCCAGGGGGATTTGGGGTCTGATCCAGGGGGGATTTGGGGTCAGATCCCAGGTTTTCCAAGGTTTATTTCTCACCCTTTTCTCAGGTTTATTTCATTTCCCAGGGTTTTTCTCAGGTTTACTTCCCACCCTTTTCCCGGGTTTATTTCCCAGGTTTATTTCATTTCCCAGGTTTATTTCATTTCCCAGGTTTATTTCATTTCCCAGGTTTATTTCCTGGGTTTTTCCCAGGTTTATTTCCCACCCTTTGCCACCCTTTTCCTGGGTTTTCCCCAAGGTTTTCCCAGGCTTATTTCATTTCCCAGGTTTATTTTCCCAGGGTTTTTCCCACGTTTATTTCCCACTTTCTCCCAGGTTCGTTTCCCATCCTTTCCCAGCCCTTTCCCAGGGTTTTTCCCAGGATTTTTTCCCCCACTTTTCTCACACTTTTCCTGGGTTTCCCCCAAGGTTTTCCCAGGTTTTTCCCAGGTTTATTTCCCACTTTTTCCCCAGGGTTTCCCCACCCCTTTCTCAGGTTGTTCCCAGTTTTTTTCCAGGTTTTTCCCTACCTTTTCCCAGGTTTATTTCCCACCCTTTCCCAGATTTGTTTCCCACTCCTTTCCCAGGTTTTCCCCAAGGTTTTCCCAGCTTTTTTCCAGGTTTTCCCTGCACTTTTCCCACCCTTTCCCCAGGGTTTTCCCACCCCTTTCCCAGGGTTTTCCAAGGTTTATTTCCCACTTTTTCCCGGGTTTATTTCCCACCTTTTCCCCAAGGTTTTCCCACCCCTTTCCCAGGATTTCCCCCACCCTTTCCCAGCCCTTTTCCAGGTTTTCCCCAGGATTATTTCCCACACTTTTCCCACCTTTTCCCACACTTTTCCTGGGTTTCACCCAAGGTTTTCCCAGGTTTTTCCCAGGATTATTTCCCATTTTTTCCCGGGGTTTTTCCCACCCTTTTTCCAGGTTTATTTCCCACCCTTTTCCCAGGTTTATTTCCCCAAGGTTTTCCCAGTTTTTTTCCCAGATTTTTTCCCACCTCTTTCCCGGGATTTTCCGCACCTTTTTCCAGGTTTATTTCCCACCTTTTCCCAGGTTTTCCCCAGATTTTTTCCCACCCTTTTCCCAGGGTTTTCCCAGGTTTATTTCCCACCTTTTCCCGGGTTTTCCCAGGTTTTTTTCCCAGTTTTTTTCCCAGGGTTTGCCCCCACCCTTTCCCAGCTTTATTTCCCAGTTTTTTTCCATGCTTTTTTCCCACTTTTCCCCCTTTTTTCCCCAGGGCTGTCGTTCCACCCCAAGCGCCCCTGGGTGCTGAGCAGCCTCCACAACGGCGTCATCCAGCTCTGGGACTACCGCATGTGCACCCTCATCGACAAGTTCGACGAGCACGACGGTAAAATGGGGTGAAAACGGGGAAAAATGGGAAAAAAATCCAGAAAAAACGGGCAAAAATGGGAAAAAATGGGAAAAAATGGGAAAAATCTGGGAATTCTGGGGGTTCTGGTGTCCCCCTGAACCTGTGGTGGGTTCTGGGGGTCCCATGTGCACCCTCTTCAACAAGTTTGATTAACACGATGGTAAAATGGGGTGAAAACGGGGAAAAATGGGCAAAAATGGGAATAAACGGTGAAAAAAATGGGAAAAAAATGGAAAAAATCCAGGAAAAAATGGGGAAAAATCTGGGAATTCTGGGGGTTCTGGGGTGCACCTGAGCCTGTGGTGGGGTGGGTCCCGTATGCACCCTCATTGAAAAGTTTGATGAGCATTATGGTAAAAATGGGGGAAAAATGGGAAAAATCCAGTGAAAACCGGAAAAAATGCAGGAAAAAAATAGGAAAAGTCCGGGAATAATGGAAAATTTCTGGGAAAAAATCTGGGAAAGAAACGAGGGAAATCTGGCAATTCTGGGGGTTCTGGGATCCCCCTGAACTCGTGGTGCTTCCGGGTTTGGCTCCAGAGTGGGAAAGTTCCCAAAAAATTGGGAAAAAAATTCACAAAAATTTAGGAAAAATTCCCAGAAATTTAGGAAAAAAATCGAGAAATTTAGGGGGAAATTCCCAAAGAATCAGGCAAAGGATTCCCGAGGAATTCCAAGGGATTTTTATTCCATCCCAGGGCCGGTGCGAGGCATCGATTTCCACAAGCAGCAGCCGCTCTTCGTGTCCGGGGGTGATGACTACAAAATCAAGGTGAGCCTTCCCAATTTCCCTTTTTTTTTTCCCATTATCCCCCCCCATTTTTTCCCTGTTTTTTTCTCCTTGTTTTTTCCCCGTTTTCCCCCCATTTTTCCCGCCCTCATTTTTCTTATCTTTCTCGTCATTTTCTTTCCATTTTCTTCCCTTTTTTCCCCCATTTTCCCCCATTTTCCCCCATGTTTTTCCCCCATTTTTCCCCCATTTTTTCCCCATTTTTTCCCCACATTTTCTTCCCATTTTTTCCCCATTTTTTCCCCATTTTTTCCCCATTTTTTCCCCATTTTTTCCCCATTTTTTTCCCATTTTCTCCCCACATTTTCTTCCCATTTTCTTCCCCATTTTCTCCCATTTTTTACCTCATTTTCCCCCCTCACTTTCTTTCCGTTTTTTCCGCAGTTTTTTTTTTATTTTTTCCCTTACTTTTTCACTTATTTTTCCATTATTTTTTCCCAGTTTTCCCTATTTCCCCCCCATTTTTTCCCCCCATTTTTTTCCCATGTTTTTTCCATGGTTTTTTCTCATGTTTTTTTCTCATATTTTTCCTCATTTTTCCCTCTTTTCCCCCCCTTTTCTCTCTCATTTTCTTCCCATTTTTCTCTCCGCCTTTTTCCCATTTTTTCCCGTATTCCCCCCATTTTTCTTCCCATTTTCTTCCCAATATTTCGCTCCATTTCTCCCCCGTTTTTTTACATTTTTTTTCTTATTTTTTTCCCCGTTTTTAACCCAAAATCCAGAGCCTGGGATGGTCCCTGGGCTCCTCCCCAGCTCAGAATTTTTGGGAATAAAACTTGGGAATTGGGACTGAGTGGCATGGCTGAGAAACCCGGGATTAAAAATCGCGTTTAAATGGGAAAATCGAGGAAAAATCTGGGAATAAACGGGGAAAAACCCCAGAAAAAAGTGGGAATTCCGTGCTGCCGCTCCCCTGGGGTGGAGCTGGGGCTTTCCTGGTCTGGAATTCCGGGAATTTTCCCTGGAATTTCCCCCTGGGATTGCAGGTGTGGAATTACAAACTGCGGCGCTGCCTCTTCACCCTGCTGGGCCACCTGGACTACATCCGCACCACCTTCTTCCACCACGTGAGGATTGGATGGAGATTTCTGGGAATTTTCTGGGAATTTCTGGGAATTTGGGGGTTTCTGGGAATTTTCTGGGAATTTCAGGGGGTGTTTTGGGAATTTCAGGGGTTTTATTTGGGAATTTCAGGGTTTTTTTGGGGAATTTCTGGGGGTTTTCTGGGAGTTCTGGATTTCTGGGAATCCAGGCTTATCCTGGGATTTCTGGGGGTTATTCCAAGAATTCTGGGAATTTCTGGGAATTCTGGGGGTTATTCCAAGAATTCTGGGAATTTGAGGGGTTTTCCTGGGAATTCTGTTGGGTTTTTTTCTGGGAATCCCTTCCTGGGAATCTCCAACGGGGATTTTTTTAATGGGAATCAATTCCTGGGAATTTCTCCTGGGAATTTCTCCAGGATCCCTTCCCAAGGTTTTTTTTTTTCCCAGGAAAATCAGAAATTCCCAGGGCTGGGCTCTCTCCAGGCCCTCAATCCCAGTTTTTGTTTCAGTTTTTTATTTCCCATTTTCCCAGGAATATCCGTGGATCCTGAGCGCCTCCGACGACCAAACCATCCGCGTGTGGAACTGGCAGAGCCGCACCTGCGTCTGGTCAGAATTCCATTAACCCTGGGATTCTGGGATTTCCTGGGATTCCTTGGATCAGCCCTTCCCTGGGACTGTGGGATAAATCCTTCCTTGGGATTCCCCGGGATTCCCTGGAGTCAGTCTTGCCCTGGGATTCTGGGATAAACCCTTTCCTGGGTTTCCCTGGGATTCCTTGGATTCTGGGGTTCCTGGAATTCTGGGATTTTCTGGGATCAGTTTTTCGTGGGATTCTGGGATAAACCCTTCCACGGCATTCTGGGGGTTCCTGGGATTTTGGGATTCGTGAGATTCTGGGATAAATCCTCTGGGATTCTGTGATTTCCTGGCATTGCTTGGGATCCTGGGATTCTGAAGTAAACCCTTCACTGGGATCCTGGGATATTCTGGGACTTCCTTGGAATTCTGCCCGTTTTTCCCATGATTTTCATGGAATTTTGTCCTGGTTTTTTCTGTGATTTTCGTGGAATTCTGTCCCGTTTTTTTTGGGTTTCCATGGAATTCCGTCCCGCTGTTTTCCCCCCCGTTGCCAGCGTGCTGACGGGGCACAACCATTACGTGATGTGCGCTCAGTTCCACCCCAGCGAGGACCTGGTGGTGTCGGCCAGCCTGGACCAGACCGTCAGGGTGTGGGACATCTCCGGTGAGAAAACTGGGAAAAGCTGGCAATATCCATGGAAAAACATGGAAAAACTGGGAAAAATGGGAGTGGGAATGGGTGTGGGACGTCTCGGGTGAGAAAAGTGGGAAAAATCCATGGAAAACTGGGAATGGGAGTGGGATGGACCAGACCGTCAGTGTGTGGGACATCTCCGGTGAGAGAACTGGGAAAATCCATGGGAAAACAGAAAAACTGGGAATGGGAATGGACACGGGGTGTGGGATGGACCAGACTGTGAGGTTTTCTTGGATTTTCCCCGTGATTTTCCCAGGATTTTTCCCTGGATTTTCCTCTGTTTTTTTCCGGGATTTTTCCCTGGATTTTTCCCGAGATTTTCCCGGGATTTTTCTGGGATTTATCTGTGATTTTTCCCAGGATTTTTCCCGGGATTTTTCCGGGATTTTTTCTGGGGTTTTCCTGTGATTTTTCCATGATTTTTCCGTGATTTTTCCAGGATTTTTCCTGGGATTTTCCCAGGATTTTTCCCCGGATTCTTTTCCCTGTTTTTTTCCCAAGTTTTTCCTGGATTTATCCTGTATTTATTCCATGATTTTTTGCATGTTTTCCCTGTGCAGGGCTCCGTAAGAAGAACCTGTCCCCCGGGGCCGTGGAGTCGGACGTGCGCGGCATCACCGGCGTGGATCTGTTCGGCACCACCGACGCCGTGGTCAAACACGTGCTCGAGGTGCCCAGAATCCTTGGGAATTCTGTGGGAATGGCAGGAAATCCATGGGGAATCCGTGGGGAATCTGTGGGAAATCCGTGTGGAACCCATTGGAATTCTGTGGGAAATCCGTGGGGGGGGGTCTGTGGGAAATGGCAGGAAATCTGTGGGGAATCCAAGGGGGATTAATGGGAAATCCATGGAAAATGCGTGGGGGATCCACGGGGGATCCTTTGGAATTCTGTGGGAAATCCATGGGAAATCCACCTGTGGGAAATGTGTTGGAAATGTGTTGGAAATGTGTGGGAAATCCATTGGAATTCTATGGGAAATCGGTGGGAAATCCATGGGGGATCCATGGGAAACCGGTGGCAAATCCATTGGAATTCTGTAGGAAATCCATTGGAAACGTGTGGGAAACCCATGGGAAACGTGTGGGAAATCCGTGGGAAATCTGTGGGGAATCCATGGAAAATGGCGGGAAATCCGCTGGGGAATCCATTGGAAACCCATGGGAAATCCATTGGGAATTCATGGGAAACCCATTGGAAATCCTTGTGAAATATGAGGGATTTTTAGGAAATTAATTGTAATTCAGTGGGGAATCTGTGGGAAATCCATGGAAAAACCATGGGAAATCCAATCCACGGGAAATGCCTGGGAAATCCGTGGGAAATCTGTTGGAAATCCATTGGAATTGTGTGGGAAATCCATGGGGAATCCATTGGAAATGCCTGGATTTTTCCCATTCCCATCCCTTTTTCCCTGGGTTTCCACCAATCCCTGGATTTTTCCCTGGATTTTTCCCTGGATTTTTCCCCTGGATTTTTCCCTGGATTTTGCCCCGGGTTTTTCCCTGGCTTTTCCCCTGGCTTTTCCCTCATTCCCATCCCTTTTTCCCTGGATTTTTCCCTGATTCCCGCTTTCCCAGGGCCACGACCGCGGTGTGAACTGGGCCGCCTTCCACCCGTCCATGCCCCTCATCGTGTCCGGGGCCGACGACCGCCAGGTCAAGATCTGGAGGATGAACGGTGAGGGAAAAACGTGGAAAAATGGGAAAAAATAGGAAAAAGACGGAGGAAAAACTGGGAAAAAACGAGGAAAAAAACTGGAAAAAAATGGGAAAAAAGCGGGGGGAAAAGGGGAAAAAAATGGGGAAAAAAACTGGAAAAAGAAAAGGGGAAAAAACTGGAAGAAAAAAGGGAAAGAAAAACGGGGGAAAAAAAGGGGAAAAAATAGGAGAAGGCTTGGGATTCTGGTGGGGATGAGGAAAAGTGGGAATCCTCTTCATTCCTGGCGTTTTCCTGCTTTTTCTCCCCAATTTTGGGGTGGTTTTTCCTCCTCACTGCTCCCATTTTCTGGGGTTTTTTCTCCCCCCAATCCTCCCTTTTTCCCTGGGTTTTTCCCCATTCTTTCCACTTCCCTGCTGTTTGTCCCTGTTCCATTAATTTTTTTTCCTATTTCTTTGGGATTTTTTTCCCTTTTTCCGTGGATTTTTCCAGAATCCAAGGCCTGGGAGGTGCACACGTGCTGGGCTGGTTTCTCCCTTTCTGGGGTGGTTTTTTCCCATTTCCCCATCCCTTCTCCCCAATTCCTTGGGGCCTCTCCCCATTCCCCTGCTGTTTCTCCCATTTTTCCAGTTTTTTTCCATTTCTCTGGGATTTTTTCCCTTTTTCCCTGGATTTTTCCCCAAATTTTACCCTGGATTTGTCCGGAGTCCAAGCTATGGAAGGTGGCCACGTGCTGGACTGGTTTCTCCCTTTCTCCGCTGTTTTTTCACCATTCTTCTCCTGTTTTTCCATTCCATTATTTTTTTCCCATCTCTCCATAATTTTTTGCCATTTCTCCATGGTTTTTTCCCTTTTTCCCCGGATTTTCCCCAGAATCCAAGGCCTGGGAGGTGGACACGTGTCGGGCTGGTTTCTCCCTTTCTAGGATGTTTTTCCCCATTTTCCCCTTGTTTTTCCCATTACTTTGGGATTTTTTCCCATTCCCCTGATGTTTTTTCCCATTTCTGTGGGATTTTTTCCCATTTTTCCATGGATTTTCCCCGTATTTTCCCCCAGAATCCAAGGCCTGGGAGGTGGACACGTGCCGGGGCCACTACAACAACGTTTCCTGCGCCGTTTTCCACCCGCGCCAGGAGCTGATCCTCAGCAACTCCGAGGACAAGAGCATCCGCGTCTGGGACATGTCCAAGCGGTCGGTGCCGCCCCGAATGTCGGGATTTCCCGGGAATGTCGGGAATTCCCAGGGTTTGAGGGAATTCCAGGGTTTGAGGGGATTTCTGGATTTTTCCTTTCCTTTAGGACCGGGGTCCAAACGTTCCGGCGCGACCACGACCGGTTCTGGGTGCTGGCGGCGCATCCCAACCTCAACCTGTTCGCTGCCGGTGAGCCCCGGAATTCCCAAAATTCCGGATGGGGATTCCCAAAATTCCATCTGGGGATCCCCGAGTTATGGGTGGGAACCCCCGAATTCTGACTGGGAATCCCCAAAATTCCATCTGGGAGTCCCGAAATACCCTCAGGAACCCCAGAGTTCCGGCTGGGGATCCCCGAATTCCGGTTTGGATTCCCAGAGTTCCGGCTGGGGATCCCCAAATTCAGGCTGGAAACCTCCAAATTCCGGCTGGGAATCTCCAAATTCCAGGTGGGATACCCCAAAATTGCAGCTGAGAGCCTGAAATTCCCGCTCAGTATCCGAGAATTCCGGCTGGGAATCCCCAAATTCCAGGTGGGGTACCCCAAAATTCCAGCCGGGAGTCCCTGAATTCCGGCTGGGAATCCCCAAATTCCGTCTGGGATACCCAGAAATACCCTCAGGAACTCCAGATTTCTCCAGGAACCCCAAATTCCAGGTGTAATTCCCGATGTTTTCCCCTGGAATTCCCGGTGTAATTCCTGCTGTTATTCTGGGTGTTTTTCCCTGAAATTCCCGGTGTAATTCCTGCTGTTATTCCGGGTGCTTTTCCTGGCATTCTGGATGTTTTACCCCGGAATTCTCAGTGTAATTCCCGCTGCTATTCCGGGTGTTTTTCCCTGGAATTCCCAGTATAATTCCGTGTTTTCCCCCCAGGACACGACGGGGGCCTGCTGGTGTTCAATTCCCTTTTCTCTTGCCCATTTGCATCCCAAATTCCCAGTGTAATTCTGGGTGTTTTTCCCTGGAATTCCCAGTGTAATTCCAGGTGTTTTTCCCTGGAATTCCCGCTACAATTCTGGTGTAATTCCAGCTGTAATTCCCGATGTTGCCCCCAGGGCATGACAAGGGCATGCTGGTGTTCCATTCCCCTTTCTCTCTCCCATTCACATCCCAAATTCCCGCTGCTATTCCGGGTGTTTTTCCCTGGAATTCCCGGCATAATTCCCGGTGTAATTCCGGGTGTTTTTCCCTGGAATTCCCGATGTAATTTCCGCTGTTGTTCTGGGTGTTTTTCCTTGGAATTCCTGGTGTTTTTCCCTGGCATTCTGGCTGTAATTCCCAGCGTAATTCCTGCTGTTATTCCGTGTGTTTTTCCCTGGTATTCTGGCTGTAATTCCGGGTGCTTTTCCCTGGAATTCCTGGCATAATTCCCAGTGTAATTCCGGGTGTTTTTCCCTGGAATTCCCGACGTAATTCCCGATGTTTTTTCCCTGCCCAGGGCACGACGGGGGCATGCTGGTGTTCAAGCTGGAGCGCGAGCGGCCGGCGCTGGCCGTGCACGGGAATTCTCTGTTCTACGTCAAGGACCGATTCCTGCGGCAGCTCGACTTCGGCAGCTCCCGCGACGTGGCCGTCATGCAGCTGCGCAGGTGCGGTGTGCTCAGAGTCCCTAAATCCCTGAAATCCGCCCCAAAATCCACCCCCAAAAATCGCTGACATCTACCTCAAAATCCATCCCAAAATCCCCGAAATCCATCCCAAAATCCCCCCACCAGAATCCCCCACAAAAGCCTTGAAATCCATCCCAAACTCCATCCCAAACTCCATCCCAAAATGCCTGAAATCTACCCCAGAATCTATCCCAAAACGCCTGAAATCCGCCCCAAAATCCACCCCCAAAAATCACTGACATCTACCCCAAAATTCAACCCAAAATTCACCCCAAAATCCATCCCCAAATACCTGAAATCCACCCTAAAATCCATCCCCAAATCCCTGAAATCCACCCTAAAATCCATCTCAAAATCTCTGAAATCCGCCCCGAACTCCACCCTAAAATCTATCCCAGAATCCCTGAAATCCATCCCAAAATCCGCTCCAAAATCCCTGAAATTCATTCTAAAATCCATCCCAAAATCTGTCCCAAAAATCCACCCCAAAATGCCTGAAATACACCCTAAAATCCCCCCTAAGATCCCGCCTAAAATCCACCCTAAAACGCCTGATATCCACCCCAAACTCCACCCCAAAATCCTTGCAACCCACATTAAAATCCATCCTTAAAATCCATCCCAAAATCCCTGAAATCCACCCCAAAACCTGTCACAAAAATCCCTGAAAGCCACCCCAAAATGCCCCCCAAACTCCACCCCAAAATCCCTGAAATCCATCCCAAAATCCCTGGAATCCATCCCAAAATCTGTCCTAAAACCTGTTCCAAAAATCCCCAAAATCCATCCCAAGATCTGTCCCAAAGCCTGTCCCGAAAATGTCCAAAATCCACCCCAAAACCCATCCCAAATATACCTAAAATCCATCCCAAAAATTCCCAAAATCCATCCCAAAAATTCCCAAAATCCATCCCAAAACCCATCCTGAAAAATCAGGCTGGAGTTCCCAAAATGCATCTCAAACCCCCAGACTTCCCAAATTCCCCCAAATCCATCCCAAATCCACCCCAAATCCCCTAAATCCACCCCAAATTCCCGTTTTTCCCTCTCCAGCGGCTCCAAGTTCCCGGTGTTCAGCATGAGCTACAACCCAGCTGAGAATGCCGTGCTGCTCTGCACCGTGAGTCCCAAAACCCCAAAGTTTTTGGGGAAAAATCCCCCAAATCCCCAACTCTGGGGGAAAACCTTCCAATCCCACTTTGTTCTTTGGGAAAATCTCTCAAATTCCACTTTTTTTGGGCAGAAAATCCCTCAAATTCCTGATTTTTGGAGGGAAAAATCCCTCAAATTCCTGATTTTTTGGGGAGAATCCCAGTCCCTCAAATTCCACTTTTTTGGGGCAGAAAATCCCTCAAATTTCTGGTTTTTTAGGGAGGAAATCCCTCAAATTCTGCTTTTTTTGGGAGGGGAAAAAATCCCTTAAATCCCTGATTTTTTTTTTGGGAAAAATCCCTCAAATCTCTGAGTTTTTGGGGAGATTCCCAATCCCTCAAATTCCACTTTTTTGGGGTGGAGAGGAACCTTTCAAATCGCACATTTTTATAAATGGGAAAATGCCTTAAATTTCTCCTTTTCCTGAGGAAAAAAAAATCCCTTAAATTCCACAGGTTTTTGAGGTAAAATCCCTTAAATTCCATGGGGTTTTTGCGCGAGAAAAATCCCTTAAATTCCACATTATTTGGGGGGAAAAAAATCCCTTAAATTCCACATTTTTTTTTGGGGGGAAAAAAGTCCCCTAAATTCCACATTTTTGGGTGGGGGAAACCCCTTAAATTCCACCTTTTTTTTGGGAGGAAAATCACTTAAATTCCACATTTTTTGGAGATAAAATCGCTTAAATTCCATGGGGTTTTTTGGGGGGGAAAATCCCTTAAATTCCACTTTTTTTGGGTGGGAAAAAAATCCCTTAAACCCCTGATTTTTTGGGGGGAAATAAATCCCTCAAACCGCTGATTTTCTGGGGCAGAACCCCTAAAATTCCCCATTTTTTCTCCCCGCAGCGAGCCAGCAACCTGGAGAACAGCACCTACGACCTCTACACCATTCCTAAGGATGCAGATTCCCAAAATCCCGACGGTGGGTGTGCCCTGAAATCCCAAAAATCCCCATCCCCATCCTCCCTTTATTACCCCCATCATTTCCCCCCCAAAAATCCCCTTTTTTCACCCCAAATTTTCCTTTTTTCCCCATTTTTTTGGCACCTTTCCCCTTTTCCCTTTGAAAAATTCAAACTTTTCCATCCCTCCCATCCATATTTTATCAGGAATTCTCCTTTCCCTTCCCAAATTTTCCCTCCCAGCTGGAGATTTCCTGGCTGTGTCCAAACTTGATGGATTTTGGGACGTTTCACCCACAAAAAAATCCCTTTAAAAGTGACAATCCCAGGAATTATTTTGTTTTTCCATTCCTGGCAAATTCCAAATTTTTTTTTTTTAGGGGGGGAATTTACGATTCCAAGCTTTGATTTAATGGGATGAAAACTCCCAAATTATTGGATTTTTTTTGTGCTGGTTTTAAATCCCAGCTGCTCCATGATGGATTTGGGGCCTTTTCCAGGGATTTATGGAATATTTCCCTGCTGGGGTGGATTTGGAGGCAAAAATAAAAAAAATCGATTTTTTTGGGAAGTTTTTCCAGCTGGGATATTGGGAAGATCAATCAAATCCCTGGATTTGATGGAGGAGCAGCTGGGACCCAAAAAAAATGAGGGAAAAGGGAAAATTCTGCGGCCAGAGGAGAGAAAAGGACCCAGCCTCGGGGAGGGTTTGGGGGCAAAACCCTCAAATCCCTGAGTTTTTGGGGAAAATCCTTTAAATCCCTCAGGTTTTGGGGAAAATCCCTCGAATTCCACATTTATCCCGGGTTGATCCCGGCTGGATTCTGGGGTTTATCCCGGGTTGATCCTGGGTTGATCCCAGGCGAATTCCTGGGGTTGATCCCGGGTGTATCCAGGGTTTATCCCGGGTTAATCCCGGGTTAATCCCGGCCGCATTCGCGGTGTTGATCCCGGTGTTTTTCTGGGATGGCAGCTCCGGAGGGGAAGCGCTCCTCGGGGCTCACGGCCGTGTGGGTGGCGCGGAACCGATTCGCCGTCCTGGACAGGATGCACTCGGTGAGATCCCGGGAAAAACGGGAAAAAAGGGAAAAAACAGGAAAAAACGGGAAAAAACGGGAAAAAATGGGGGATTGGGATAATGGGATGGGATCCAGGGGGGGTCCTGATCCCAAAAAACGGGGCTGGGATTGGGATAATGGAGATCAGATCCAGGGGAACCTGATCCCAAATAAAGCTGGGGTTGGGATAACAGGGATTGGATCCAGGGGGACCTGATCCCAAAAAAGGGCTGGGATTGGGATAATGGGGATTGGGATAATGGGGATTGGGATAACGGAGATGGGATCCAAGGGGATCTGATCCCAAATAAAGCTGGAATTGGGATAATGGGCACTGGGATAATGGGGATTGGATCCAGGGGGTCTGATCCCAAATAAAGCTGGGATTGGGATAACAGGGATTTGGATAATGGGGATTGGGTCCAGAGGGACCTGATCCCGAAAATAAGGATTGGGAAGTTGGGATAACAGGGATTGGATGCAGAGGAACCTGATCCCAAGAAAAGGGCTGGGATTGGGATAACAGGGATTTGGATAATGGGGATTGGATCCAGAGGGACCTGATCCCAATAGGAAAAGGGTTGGGATTGGGATAACACGGTTGGATCCAGGGGAACCTGATCCCAAAAAAGGGTTGGGATTGGGATGATGGGCATTGGGATAATGGGGATTGGATCCAAGGGGACCTGATCCCAAATAAAACTGAGATTGGGATAACAGGGAGGAGGATTGGGATAGCATATTCAGAGGAACCTGGTCCCAGATAAAAAGGGTCGGAAAAGCAGGAGATTGGGATAATGGGAGATCAGATCCAAGGGGACCTGATCCCAAAAAAAGCTGGGATTGGGATAACAGTGATTGGATCCAGGGGGGCCTGATCCCAAATAAAAAGGGCTGGGAAATTGGGATAACGGGGCTTGGTTCCAGGAGGGTGTGATCCCAGATAAAAAGGGTTGGAAAAGCGGGAGATCGGGATAATGGGGGATGAGATCCAGAGGGACCTGATCCCAAAAAGGGGCTGGGATTGAGATAACAGAGATTTGGATAATGGGGATTGGATCTAGAGGAACCTGATCCCAAATGAAAAGGGGTTGGGAAGAGTGGGAATGGGGCTGGAGCAGCTGGAAAAGGGAATGGAGAATCCTGAGGGAGCTGGGAGGGTGATCCCATAGAAAAGGGGGATCCAGGGGGGATTTGGGATCTGATCCCAGGGAATGGGGCAGGACAAGAGGGAACGGCCTCGAGCTGTGCCAGGGCTGGAAAGTTGGGATGATTTTTCCGTGGAAAAAGCGTTGGGAAGCACTGAAAGGGGCTCAGGGAGGGCTGGATCCCCATCCCTGGAAGGATTCCCAGGATTTGGGTTGGGTTTGATGCTTTTCCAACCTCCAAAATCCCGGAATTCCGGGAAAACCCCGATTCCCAACCCACCTCTTCGTGCTCCCTCAAAAAAAGGGAGAAAATCCTGGAAAAACCCAACTCTGCTTCAGCCCAAAGGGCACAGACCCCTCCTGCATTCCCTAAAAACCCTAAAATCTGGGAATTCACCCTAAAATCTGGGAATTCACCCTAAAATCCGGGAATTCTCTCCTGGGGCAGATCCTGATCAAGAACCTGAAGAACGAGATCACCAAGAAGGTTCCGGTTCCCAACTGCGACGAGATTTTCTACGCGGGCACTGGGAACCTGCTCCTCAGGGACTCCGACTCCATCACGCTCTTCGACGTCCAGCAGAAAAGGTGGGAACTGTCCGGGAATTTTCCGGGAATTTTCTGGGAATTTTTGGAAATTGCGCACCTAAAACCTGCTTTTTCTGCTCCAAATCCCGTTTTTTTCATCCTAAACCCTGGTTTTTTCTCCCCTAAATCCCTTTTTTTTCCCACCCTAAATCCCTTTTTTTTTCCCCCTAAATCCCTTTTATTTTTTCTCTTAAATCCCCTTTTTTCCCCCTAAATCCCTTTTTTCCCCCACCCTAAATCCTTTTTTTTTCCCCACCCTAAATGCCTTTTTTTTATCCCTAAATCCTGTTTTTTTACCCCTAAATCCTGTTTTTTTCTTCTCTAAATCCCTTTCTTTTTCCCCTAAATCCCTTTTTTTTTTTTCACCCTAAATCCTTTTTTTACCCCAAAATCCTTTCCCCCCCCCCCAATCCCTTTTGTCCCCGCCCCAAATCCTGGGTTTTTTTCACCCTAAATCCCATGTTTTTTCCCCCCAAATCCAGCTTTTCCCACCCCAAATCCTGCTTGTTCCTGTGGAAACCTAGGAAAGGCTGGAGAAGGGATCTGCTGGGGATTTTTTTTGGGATCCACTGGAGTTTTTGGGATCTGGGGTTTTCTGGGATATGGGGTTTTTTGGGATCCGCTGGGAGTTTTTGGGATCTGGGGTTTTTTTGGGATCTGGGTTTTTTTGGGATCCGCTGGGGTTATTTGGGATCCCGGGTGTGGATTTTGGGCCATTCCTGATGCCGGATCCGGTGTTTTTCCAGGACTTTGGCCTCGGTGAAGATCTCCAAGGTGAAGTACGTGATCTGGTCGGCCGACATGTCGCACGTGGCGCTGCTGGCCAAGCACGGTGAGCTCCGGGGGAAAATTCCCATCCCTGTTCCCGTTCCCGTCCCATCCTGATCCCTGTTCTCATTCACATTCCTGTAATTCCCATTATTCCCATTCCCATAATCCCAATTCCCATCCTGATCTCCATTCCCCATCCCCATTCCCATCCCTGTTCCCATTCCCATTCCCCTCTCTATCCCCATTCCCATCCCTGTTCTCTTCCCTGTTCCTGTAATTCCCATTCTCGTTCCCATTATTCCCATCCCCATTCCCATAATTCCCACAATCCCCGTTATTCCTATTCCCATCCTGATCCCCATCCTGGTCTCCATTCCCATCCCAATCCCTGTTCCCATCCCAATCCCTGTCCTCATTCCAAATCCTGTAATTCTCATTCCCTCATTCCTGTTATTCCCGTTATTACCACAATTCCCTCATTTCCGTTATTCCCGTAATTCCTCGATTCCCGTCATTCCCGTTATTCTCTCATTGCTGTCGTTCCCATAATTCCCTCATTCCCTGCAATTCCTATCATTCCTGAAATTCCTGGGTTCCCTCTGTTCCCGTAATTCCCTCATTCCCATTATTCCCTGCAATCCCTGCAATTCCCTCATTCCTGGGTTCCCTCTGTTCCCATCATTCCCATTACTCCCATTATTCCTGTAATTCCCTCATTCCCGTCATTCCCGTCATTCCCTCATTCCTGCCGTTCCCATAATTCCCATTACTCCCTGCAATTCCCTCATCCCCGTCGTTCCCGTAATTCCCGGGTTCCCTCTCTTCGCATCGTTCCCATTGCTCCCATCATTCCCTCATTCCCGTCATTCCCGTAATTCCCTACAATGCATGCAATTCCCGTAATTCCCGGGTTCCCTCTGTTCCCATCATTCCCTCATTCCCATCATTCCCATTACTCCCATTATTACCTGCAATTTCCATCATTCCCGTTATTCCCTGCAATCCCTCATTCCTGGGTTCCCTCTGTTTCCATCATTCCCATTACTCCCATCATTCCCGTAATTCCCTCATTCCCGTCATTCCTGTCACTCCCTCATTCCCGCCGTTCCCATAATTCCCTCATTCCCGTCATTCCCTGCAATTCCTGGGTTCCCACCATTCCCATCATTCCCTCATTCCCATCATTCCTGCAATTCCCTGCAATTCCCTGCCATTCCCATTATTCCCGTCGTTCCCATCACTCCCATTACTCCCGTCATTCCCTGCCATTCCCATCAATTCCCTGTAATTCCGTGCCGTTCCCAGCGATCCTGATCTGTAACCGGAAGCTGGAGTCGCTGTGCCAGATCCACGAGAACATCCGCGTCAAGAGCGGCGCCTGGGACGAGAGCGGCGTCTTCATCTACACCACCAGCAACCACATCAAATACGCCGTCACCTCGGGGTCGGTGACGTTCCAGGGGATGGGAATCGTCACCGGGAATTGTCACTGGGATGGGCGGGAATTGTCACCGGGATCTCTGGGGGTTGGCACCGGGATGGGCAGGAATTCGCTGGGATGGCTGAGAGTTCTCACTGGGGGTGTTGAGAGCTCCCTGGGATGGCCAGGAATTCTCACCGGGATCGTTGGGAGTTCCCTGGGATGATCTGGAATTTGTTGGGATGGCCAGGAGTTCTCACTGGGATGGCTGGGAATTGTCACTGGGACGTTGAGAGCTCCCTGGGATGGTCAGGAATTCTTCCTGGGATGGTCTGGAATTCCCTGGGGTGGCCGGGAGTTCCCTGGAACAGCTTGGAGTTCCCTGGGATGGCCAGGAGCTCACTAGGATGGCCAGGAATTCTCACTGGGATCGTTGGGAGTTCCCTGGGATGATCTGGAATTCGTTGGGGTGGCCAGGAGTTCTCACTGGGATGGCTGGGAATTGTCACCGGGAACATGCCCCTGAAATTCTCCGGGATGGCTGGGAAATCTCAC
Source organism: Chlorospingus semifuscus (assembly GCA_035048045.1). NCBI lineage: Eukaryota > Metazoa > Chordata > Aves > Passeriformes > Passerellidae > Chlorospingus > Chlorospingus semifuscus. Next base: position 16,636 of record JAWWMS010000125.1, read on the forward strand.
TGGGAATTCTCACTGGAATTCCATGGCATGGCTGAGAATTGTCATCAGGAATTCTCACTGGGAACGTCTCCCCGGAACTTCCTGGCATGGCCGGGAATTCTCACTGGGAATTCTCACCAGGAACGTCTCCCTGCATTCCCTGGCATGGCTGGGAATTCTTACTGGGAATTCTCACTGGGAATGTCCCCCTGCATTCCCCGGCATGGCTGGGAATTCTTACTGGGAATTCTCACTGGGAATGTCCCCCTGTAATTCCCCAGGATGGTCAGGAATTCTCACTGGGAATTCTCATTGGGAATGTCCCCCTGAATTCCATGGCATGACCGGGAATTCTCACTGGGAACATTCCCCTGAAATTCCCTGGGATGGCCGGGAATTCTCACCAGGAACGTCCCTCTGAAATTCCCCGACATGTCCGGGAATTCTCACCAGGAATGTCCCTGAAATTCCCCAGGATGGCCAGGAATTCTCGCTGGGAATTTCCCCCTGGAACTCCCTGGGACGGCTGGGAATTCTCACCAGGAACGTCCCCCCAGAATTCCATAGCATGGCTGGGAATTCTCACTGGGAATGTCCCCCCTGGAATTCCCTGGCACGTCCGGGAATTCTCCCCGGGAATTCCCACTGGGAATTCTCACCGGGAATGTCCCCCCTCCCCGTTGGCGCAGGGACCACGGCATCATCCGCACGCTGGACCTGCCCATCTACGTGACGCGCGTCAAGGGCAACAACGTCTACTGCCTGGACCGGGAGTGCCGGCCCCGCGTGCTCACCATCGACCCCACCGAGTTCCGCTTCAAGCTCGCCCTCATCAACAGGAAATACGACAAGGTTGGGAGTGAACCTGGGAATGAGGGAAAAATGGATAAAAAGGGGGGAAAATGGGATTGGGAATGGTGGAGAAACACAGGTGAGCCCTGCGTGCTCAGCGTCGACCCCACCGAGTTCAGGTTCAAACTCGCCCTCGTCAACTGGAAATACGACGAGGTTGGGAATTAACCTGGGAACGGGGAAACGTGGGAAAAAATGGCATTGGGAATTGGGGGAAAATGGGGGAAAATGGGATTGGGAATGGCGGATCAAAATTGGGAGTGCCGGCCCCGCGTGCTCACCATCGACCCCACCGAGTTCCACTTCAAGCTCGCCCTCATCAACAGGAAATACGACAAGGTCGGGAGTGAACCTGGGAATGAGGGAAAAATGGATAAAAAGGGGGGAAAATGGGATTGGGAATGGTGGAGAAACACAGG
>JAWWMS010000126.1:7319-17937 GCA_035048045.1 Chlorospingus semifuscus
AGCAGCTCCAGCCGTGCTGGGGAGCCTTGCCAGCTCTGGGCCCTGCTGTGCAGGAGGCTCCCTGTGTGCCACTGGCAACTGGGGCCTCAGCCAACTCCTCTCTGCACAGGAGCGCCTCTGCAACTTCACAAGACCGGCCAGATAACTCAGCCAGGGAGAACTGGACCTGTCGTCTCTCAACTCTGTCCTACTGTCCATTGTCCCTGCCATGGCTGCATTACCATCTTATTGCCTGGGACATGCTGTTGTCACCACCACCCAGAACAGGACCCTCTGCCCCCTAAAGTGCTGGGCCTGGTGTGCAGCCAGGCCAGGTGGTGCAGCCCTCCAGCCAGGGAAGGCTCTGAGTCCAGCAACACCTTTGGGCTTCAGCTCAGGTGTCTGTGAGCTACCACCAGTGTCAAAAACGGGTTAGAAACTTTTGTAAAATAGTTACTAATATACTGTTAAAACGTTAGGTTATTATATTGTAAAAGGGGTTAAAAGGGTAGTTATAAGAAATACAGTACTCAGCTTACTGTATTACGCCTAAGGATGGGAACCCTTGCAAGCACAAATGAGCCAGTCTGGACGGAACTGTAACGGCCAATCAATGCCTTAACCTTTTTGCAGATGAAGGATCCCAAAAGATATGAATCCAAAGGAACAAAAAACAGTATAAAAGTGGGCATCCAAGTCAGTGAGACATTGCCGCTCCACCTGAAACAGCGGGAACATCCCTGCTGGAAAGGAAGAAGATCCAGCGCCGGCTCTGCAGCACCCTCGCTCGTCGGGGACTCTCCTGCTCTACCCCTGAACTCTCTATGCCTAAGGCCTTATATTAAAAACTGAAATCACTTTAATTCCAGGAGTGTTTTCCTGGAACACACTTGGGGTCTTTGCCGGGATATGACCTCGCCCAACTGAAACTGGAGGACGGGATGGCCACCTGTCCCCCCCAGATCCACAGAGGGACCTTGTGTCGGTATGCAGGAAAAAGGCCGGAGGCACGTGAGGCACAGGAGCGAGATGCCAGCTGGTTGAGTATCACCCATCTACGGGCAGGGGGAGGAGCCAGGGGGACAGCGGGGGCGAGTGTGTGCAGAGTGCTTGAGAGGGGGCAGGCAGCTCAGCAGCTTGGGACCCGGAGTGGGTGAGGACCTCCTAGTACCACAGTTCCAATTTTTTGCAAGGAGACGGGCTGGGAATGGAGGGAAGCGAAAGAGGGAAGAGCGAGTGAGGCGCCCCTCCTGCCCACCCCTCCTTGTTCCTTAAGTCAGGGCACCCGGGCAGGCCCGTTAAAGCCTGGCAAGCCACTGTTCCTGGGCATGTAGGGGGCTGTGGTGAGAGAGAGTGAATCACACACGAATCAGCCTCACCAGGTGAACTGGTGGATGCATTAGCACCAGAGGCGACCAGATTCAGGGTCCTTCCCAAAGGCCCAGTGGTACTGGAGCCCGGAGAGGCTGACCCCAAGGCAAGGGTGGGGGCTACAGTATTGTAGGACCTGTATAGCACCGTGGCTGCAAGAGGTGGTCGTGTGGCCCATTCCCTTAAGGGTACGGGGCGGTGGGAAGTCCAGCTTGAGCAAGGTGCGGAGGTCCAAACCCCTGACTCTGAGGCTGTGTCTAGGGAAGAGGGACAGCTAAACCTCGGGGGAGGCAGAAGGGGTCAGGGTGGGGCTCTACACGGACCAGTGATTCTCTGGCAACAGGGGTCCGCTTCGTGTAAGTCTAAGAGGTTTGCTAACGTTTCCTTTCCTCTGTCCATTAAAAGAAAATTTATGGGGGTGCTGAACCTAGGTCAGTGGGGAAACTTCGGGTGTCAGTACTCAAGGCTCTGAAGAGTTGAAAGTAAAGTACCTACATAGCCCGAGTGGGTGAGGCACCAAGAGCAAAAATTTGGCTAAGCACAAGTAGAGAAGTATGAATGAACAGGCCTGAGGGTGTGAATGAATGTGTGGGTGTGTGACAAAGAGTAAGTGCTCCTTAGATAAGAACGCCAGATAAGAGTGCCCAGGGGTGCCAAAATCGACTGTTAAGGCTGAGGAGACCTATTGCATAAACAGAAAGAGATTAAAAGGAGATAATTTAAATTCAGAGAAGGAGAACTTCTCTCTCTTAAGTTAAGAGTAAGACAGAACTTTAAAAAAAGGGTCGATAACAGTAAGCAGTTTTATTTAGTGGTCTGAAAACTTAGAGTAACTGAAAGTCACCATGGGTCAGAGCCACAGTAGAAGAGGAGAGCAACCAAAGAAAAAGAATAAGAATATTCCTCCTGGTAGCCCCCTTGATCATATACTGGATGACTGGAATAAGTGTGAACAAATTAAAAAGTTAGATCAAGTGAGGATGATTTATTGTTGTGTGGAATATTGGCCAAAGAGGAAATTACAACAAAAATCTGTAAAGTGGCCCTGGTTTGGAAGTAGAGGTAAGTGGTTATGTAATTTATTATAGCAGCAAATGTGTAACCAAGAAAACCCTGTTTCAGAAGGAGTATGTTACTTGCTGGGTCAAATTCTTAGAAGGAGATTCTAAGGCATACAAAGTAAAAAAAGATAAAGAGCAGAAATCAGAGGAAAAGGATAAAGAAAATGAGGGAGTTATTCAAAGGAGGTGGGATCCCCTTGATTATGGAGCCAAACCAACTCTCCCTCCAAACTATCAAACCACTCCCCCCCCGCACTTAACACTCAGCCTCCTGCTTCTCAAAATCAAACTTTAACCCCTCCAATGATCTCCACCTCTCCTCTATCTCCTCAGGGAATCTCCATGTCATTTTTACCCACTCCAACAACCCCACTCCCCCATATATATCCACCCCTTGATGCTTTTCCCTTGCTGCCCCCTACACCCACTAACCTGCAGCTTGCTCAACCTGTAAGTCACAATATAGGACCTTTCCCTGAGAAAAAACCTCTGGATATATCCTCCAATCTAACAACTGAACCCTCCCCAAACGATAACAAACAATTAGTGAGCCAATCAAATGACCCTTTAGACACTGGCCCTTAGTGTAATACCAGATCAAAAAGTGGTGTAAGGGCAGAGGTAAATGCAAACAGGCTGTTTCCCCTGAGGGAAGTTCCATTAGGAGGGGGGTAGGAGGAATAGGCTTTGTAAATTCACCTCTGACAGCTTCTGAAGTAAGAACATTTCAAAAGGAGCTGGGTAGCCTGGTAGAAGATCCAGTTGGGACAGCACAGTAAATAGATCAGTTCCTGGGTCCCAATATATATACCTGGGGGGAGCTGCATTCTATTATGAACATCCTCTTCTCCCCAGAGGAGATACGCTTCATAAGGTCACAGCAGGGATAAAGATCTGGGAGAAGGAAAATCGTACGGGACCCCCGGGTGAACAAAAAGTCCCTGTAGAGGACACAAATTGGAATCCCAACCAGGAAGAGAGCCAGAGGAACATGCTCCAGCACCCTAATTATAAGAGGCATAAAAGAATCTGTACCCAAAAGCAGCAATACCAAGTTGGCATTTGATGGGAGTCAGGAAAAGGATGAGTCCCCAGGGGCATGGCTAAATTGCTTAAAATGAAATTTTCACTTACATTCCAACATTGATCCTGATGGACCAGAGGGCCAAGTAATATTAAAAGTACAGTTTGTTACCAAAGCTTGGCCTGACATTAGACAGATTAAAAGAAAAATTCCAAGACTGGCAAGAAAGGGGAATGAATGATCTGGGAAGCTCTGAAAATTTATTTAAGGAGAGATGGGAGAACAACAGAAGAAAAGCAAAAATTATGGTGGCAGTAGCAAGAGAAAGCATAGGAGTGGAAAGAGGGGAGCCAAAAGGGGGAGCAGAAAATAAAGGGAAGCTGAGTAAATGGAAAAAAACACCATTAGATGATGTGTCTTACTATTACTGTGGCAAAAAAGGGAACGTTAAGCGGTCCTGTAAAAAATTACCAATGGATGAAGCAATTGAGAAAGAACAGGACGCCCTAGAGAAGATTCTGAGAGGAGATGATGATTAGGGGTGTCAGGGGCTCTACATTCTGGGGGATGAGATCGGACACCAGATAGAGCCCCTGGTAAACTTGGAAATTGGCCCCAGAGTGAAGAATATGAGTTTTTAGTGGACATAGGTGCTGATCAACCCTGTGTGACGAAGCTCCCCAGAGGGGCTCAGCTAAGCAAAAAGATCTGCCAAGTGCAGGGAGCAAAAGGGGAACCACTCAGAGCCCAGGTTATAGAGAGCAGAATTATATAAGGCAATTCAAAGGAATGCAGAGCTGATTTCCTTTATATCCAAAAACTAGATTGGAACTTATTGGAGTGGGACCTGCAAGTAAAGATGGGAATTGGAGTAGTGCCAAAGGAGGGGAGGATGGTACTCCAAATAATGTTATTAACTGAACAGGATATGGGAGAACTTAACCCAACAGTCTGGATGGAAGCAGGAGCGTGAGGGTTGTTAAATATCCCACCAATTGAGATAGAAATGTAGTCGGGAATTCCCCCTGTTCGGATAAAAGAATATCTCACCTCCCCTGAAGGCCAGAGAGGACTAACACCTGTGATGCAGGGACTCGTGGAAGAAGGCATACTAGAACCAGGCCTGTCACCACATAATGCTCCAATTCTAGCTGTCAAGAAGGCTGATGGAACCTATCAATTGGTGGAGGATTTGAGGGAAATAAACAAATGAACTATTTCCAGATATCTGATAGTATCAAATCCATATACTCTTCTCAGTCAAATTCCACAAGAACGTGCATGGTTCTCAGCACTAGATTTGAAAGATGCCTTCTGGACCTGTCCGTTAGAGGTGGGGAGCAGGAATTGGTTTGCCTTCAGATGGGAAGAGCCAGACTGCAAACGTAAACAAGAACTTAGGTGGACCTGTCTCCCACAGGGATTCACAGAGTCCCCTAACCTATTTGGACGAGCCTTAGAGGATCTTATAAAATCCTTTGTAGCTGGGGAAGAAATACAAATTCTACAATATGTGGATGACCTACTAATATCAGGCAAAGATCAAGAACAACTCCAACAGGCCAGCATAAGTTTACTAAATTTTCTGGGAGAAAAAAGAATTAAAAGTATCAAAGAAAAAACTCCAATTTGTACAAGAAGAGGTAAAGTACCTGCAGCATCTAATTGGAAAAGGGTACAAAGAGCTCAGTCCTGAAAGAGTTGTGAGGATCCTGTCAATTCCACCACCCAAGAAAGCTATTAGGTCTAACGGGCTATTGTAAATTATGGATTGATCAGTATACTCAAAACGGTAACATTTAAAAAAATTATTATTATTATAAATAATTAATTATTATATATTAATATAAATTAATACATCAATGTATTCTTTGATTGATAGATTTATTAATATTAATGTATTGTATGTATATATCATATAATTATTATATAATTATTATTAATTTTGAAAAATTAATAAACACAGAACCTGTAGCCTGGACTCTGGAGGATACCAAACGGTTCCAAGACTTAAAGGCTCAATTGACAAAAGCCCCAGTTTTGAGTCTGCCTACTTTAAGAAAACCATTTATCTGTTTGTTAATGTTAATGAAGGGATAGCATATGGAGTAATAACCCAAGACTGGGGGGATGCAGGAAGCCGGTGGCTTATCTGTCAAAATTATTGGATCCGGTTGCAAGAAGGTGGCCAACCTGTATTCAAGCTGTGGCAGCCACAGCTACCTCATTAGAAGACACTCAAAAGCTTACATTCAGTGGGAGGATTTGAGTACACACACCCCATGACTTGAGGACAATGTTAAGCCAAAAAGCTCCTGAGGGGCAAACAGAACGCCGAATCCTGAGGTATGAAACAACCCTGATGAATATCGAGATTCTAGAGATTCTCACCTCAAAATGTTTAAATCCTGCTTAATTCTTAACCAGGGAATCAATGGGAAATTGAGAGCATAATTGCGTAGAGTAAATTGAGATACAAACAAAAGTAAGAGAAGACCTAGAAGAAGACCCCTTACCATATGGAAGGGTCCTGTATATAGATGGATCCTCTTGAATTGTAATGGGGAAAAGGGCATCAGGATATGCCATTATTGAAGCAGGGGAAATCAAAGAAAAAGGGAAATTACCCTTGAATTGGTCTGTACAAAGTTGCAAGGTATATGCCCGAAAGGGAGGTTTAGATTTATTAGTAGACGATATTGGGACAATCTACACGGATTCTCGATACGCCTTTGGGATAGCTCATACCTTTGGAAAAATCTGCCAAGAAAGGGGATACCTTAACTCAAAGGGAAAAATCTGGCACATGAAAGTCTGATCAGGAAAGTCCTCAAATCCCTGAGCGGACCAAAAGAAACTGACATAGTCCATATTAAAGGCCACCAAAAAGGGGATTCCCCTGAAATCCAAGGAAACAAATTAGCAGACCTGGCGGCCAAAGAAGCAACCTTAGAAATGGGGGACCCAGTCATAGTCCTAAGGGTAAAAGAAGACCAGGGAAAACTAAGGGAAGAGGGGGTACCAATTTTCAGGACAAGGAGCTAAAAGAAATAGAGGAAAATGGGAGGGGTAAAAACAGAGGAAAGTGGTGGACCATGGAAAGTGGTGGACCCCAGATGGATGACAAATATTCCACCAAATAATAACCAGGAAAGTGATGGAAGAGATACATCAAGTAACTCACTAAGGAACACAAGGAATATGTGATTATTTCCTGAAATATTACATGGCGATGGGAATATATGAAATAGCCAGATCCATCACAGGAGAATGTCTAACCTGCCAAAAAGTCAACAAAAAGGCAATGCAAAAAACCACTCTGGGACGGAGGCAGTTAGCCATAAGACCTTTCTGGAGCATTCAGATTGATTTTACTGAATTAACTCCAGCCCAAGGGTATAAACACCTATTGGTCATAGTTGACCACCTAACTCACTGGGTTGAAACGCTCCCCGTGAGAAGGGAGACAGCCCAAACTGTGACAAAAGTTCTCTTGGAAGAAATTATTCTGAGATACGGGCTAGTAAATATTATTGATTCGGACTGTGGCCCCCACTTTACATCCAGTATTCTGCAACAAGTCATAAGGGCCCTGGGAATAAAGTGGGACGTGCACACCCCTTGGCACCCTCAGAGTTCTGGGAGGGTCGAGAGGGTGAATCAAACATTAAAGGATATCTTAACAAAATTGGTCTTAGAAACCAAATGGAATTGGGTCAAATGTTTACCACTAGCCCTATTACCAATAAGAACAAGACCCAGAACAGATCTAGGGGTCTCTCCTTATGAAATGTTGTTTGGACTGCCTTTCTTGCTAACCCCGTGCAGTACTGGGAAACATCTAGAGGGAGGCACAGCAATGCAAAAATATATAGAAACAGTAACAACAACAACCCTAGAAGAACTAAGGAAAAAGGGCTATCTTCCCCAAACTTCTGAACTGTAAAATACATGCTATTAACCCGGGAGACTGGGAATTGATTAAATCATGGAAAAGGCCTCCACTAACTGCTCACTTTGAAGGCCCCTTCCAGGTGCTGCTTACAACAAACCAACACTGCAGTAAGAACAAAGGAGCGGGGGTGGACTCATGCAAGTCGAGTGAAGGGTCCAGTAGCACCCCCAGCTGAGGCAAGCAAATGGACTATAGCCAGCAGAGACCATAAAGACTTTAAACTGGTCCTGAGGAAAACACCAAAAGAAACACAACCCCAAACACAACTCCCCACGGGAAACATCTACGTTGTTATCCGTATATCCTTAAAGTTTGTTAATATTTGTTATAGTTATAGTATAAGTTCAAGTTTTGTTCAGCTAAGAATTGACAATCAAAATAACATCTCAGTTTCCAGTACTGTTCCATAGAGCACTCTCCTTGCAACCCTAATTGGGACCAAATTGAGGGAAGCGAGTCGGTACGATAAGGGTCATGGCAGAATGTCACCAGAAGAAGGGACAACCAGAAGGGGGAGGCAAGACTGGATGGGGAACTCCCTCCGGGAAATCCTCTCTCAGCACTGAGAAAACCCCTGTGCATCAAGAGGTGAAGAGGCCAGCCCATACCAGACTCCCATTTGTAGCAATGCTACCACTCATCCACTTCAGAGGAAGTGGAGGAAACACTTGTGAGAAGTGTTACTATCCCTTGTATAATGGAGAAACAGTAAGCGTATTAATCAGAGTACAGACGAACATGAATCCCAAGTGTATCCATCACTCCCAGTTAACAACCTGTAAAGAAGATAATAAAATATATTGGCTGGCTAAAATTATTGCAAACCCAAGCCAGAGGATGTCAGGAGAGTGCCCTGTGAAAGAAAGATGGGTATGTTTTGAACAAGAAAGTGAAACCAACCTAGAGGACACATTCAAAGAGAAAGAAGTGAAACTGAAAACAGAAAGGGATAGAGAGGGACGAATCCACGGAAAGAATCTTTTTATCGATATGATGGAAAAGATTACGAAAGAATTTAATTTGACTGATTGTTGGGTGTGCAGAGGGCACACTTAAGGGAAATTCGGCCATGGGACGGTATCAGTTTAGATTGCCTAGACATTTTTAACTGGATTACATCAAGAAAAAGCATGGTAGTACCCAAAAAAAGGGAAGGAGAGTGGAAGCTTAAATCAGCAATAATAGGGGAAGAGTGTTTATCAAGAAAAGGGAAAATGTATACTATAGAAGTAGGAGAAAAGCCATGTAGAAAATATCTAGCAGCAAATGACACACATACCAGGTGGATCCCAGAAACCCCCCATTCATATTGGTCAATAGAAAAAACCAAAAGTAGATGTGTATACAGTGAAAAAGAAAAAATGTTTGAATGCTTAGGAGATTATATTAACCCATTCTGGGCAATAGAAACCCTATCCAAATATTGGAAACATATAACAAGTTGAGATTCTAATTTCTGGGAGGCACCTAAAAATTTATTTTGGAACTGTGGTACACATGGCATATGTGAAGATTCGGGGAGGATGGACTGGGAGTTGCGCAATTGGAGCAATGAAACCATCCTTTTTCTTACTGCCTAAGGGTGTGAAATCAAACTTGGGAGTTCCAGTATATGATGATCTGGCCAGAACGAAAAAGAATTTAATTGTCAGAACCCAAAATTGGAACAATGAAATTTGGACCCCACAAAAGATTGTCGGTACTTATGGGCCAGCTACCTGGGCCCAAGATGGATCCTGGGGCTACAGAAGCCCAGTATATATGCTCAATCAAATCATCTGTTTACAAGCAGTACTTTCAAGTCAATGTCAAATCAAACAACTCTGACCATTGATCTCTTAAACCAGCAGCAACAACAAACACGATCAGTAATTTACCAGATCCGATTGGCAGTGGACTACCTCCTCACAGTGGAAAAAGGGATCTGTGGGAAATTTAATACTGCAGAATGCTGCCCAGAGATCGATGACCACAGTCATGTAATTAAAAACATTACTCAAAATATTAGAAAACTAACCTATGTTGGAGCACAAAAATGGACCCCGTTGTTTGGGGACTCTGATTGGTGGGACAACTTGTTCACCTGGAACGGTAAATGGTAGAAGAAATTGGTCTTCTTTGTGGTGTGTGCACTAGCAAGTGTAATATTTCTACCATGTGCAATTCCATGTCTAGTTGGGATAGTAACCAGCCTTGTCCAAAGCAGCATCATGCTGCAAGGTAACGTAGAAGGGGAACATGGCAAAAAAGGAATGTTAATAAAAGAACAGAGGAATCAGAATGCCAGAGATATTCTTAAACAGTATGAGAAACTGAGAAAAGTAGAAGTTGAATTTTAAAAGGTTGATGCAGGCTGGAAGCCTGATCAAATAGTTAGAGGGAGAAATGGTCAAAAATAGGTTAGAAACGGTTGTAAAGTAGTTGATAATTGTTAAGCACGTACTATTAAAAACTTTGGTTATTATATTGCAAAGGAGGTTAAAAGGGTAGTTATGAGAAATACGGTATTCAACGTAAGTAGTACATGTAAGTAAAGTGCACCCCCACCCCAAGCACAACTGAGCCGGCCTAGACAGAACCGTAAGGGCCAATCAAGCACCTTAACCTTCACGCAAATGAAGGATCCCAACACAAACCAACCCAAAGGAACAAAATACAGTATAAAAAGGGGGCATCTGAGTCGGTGAAACTCTGCCGCTCGACCTGGAAGAGCGGGAACATCTCTGCTCAAGAAAGGAAGACAATCCAGAGCCACCTCTGCAGCATCCTCACTTGTTGGGAAACCTCCTGCTCCACAAAAGGGCCCTCTAAGCTTTAGGCCTTATAATAAAAGCTGAAATCACTTCAGTTCCAGGATTTTGTTCCCATTTATATCACTGACCAGCAATGTCAGCAGGTGAAAAAAAAGGTTTTGCTGAACAATGGCCATTTGACGAAGCAAAATATTTACAATCAGGGCAGTCTATTTGTACAGATGGGGGCACACTCTGGGGGTGCAGCTGAGGCCATGAGGTCACAGCAGGCTGAGGTCACAGCAGGCTCTGAGGTCACAGAGGTGCCAGACCCGGTGGTTGCACAGCAGCACAAGGAGCGAGCACTCAGTCCTTGAGCACAACTGTTGCGGCAGCAGCGGCGGCGGTGGCAGCAGTGGTGCTGACATTGGGACAGCGGTGTCAGGACAGCGGTGGCAGCAAGAGCTGCGGGACTGGCAGAGGGCAAGGCACCATG
>JAWWMS010000126.1:55125-66147 GCA_035048045.1 Chlorospingus semifuscus
GAACAACTGGAAAACAATGGTGTGGCCCGACTGAAGGTAATCCCCTTTTGATGAAACAATTCCCTCTGCTTGCAGACAGGTCCAGGGGTCAGAGCAGACCCTACTAGCTCAGCAGAAGGGGTCCAAAGAGTAGTATTCAGGGTTTAAAATGTAACACAGTATGGTGATGTAATTATTTTTATAGGCTGTATATAAATGCTCTAGTGTGGAGAAATGGCTACATGACAGAGGTCACGTAGACATTCGCTTGTTAGCCAGCCAGGAGCTGGGAAAGTACCGAACACAGCTAGTTTGAGCTTTTGCACCTGCAAGATAGCGTGTCCTTGGGCCTAGCTGGGTATGATAACAAGTAGACAGAGAGACCTGGGAAAAGAGAATGTAGGCCTGAAAGAGCGAGGAAGAGTTGGTGGTATAGCTTAACCAATGTGTTGCTTGGCTTGCAGAATATTCATGAAGCTTATTACTTGTGTGTATAAAAGTTTGATACTTTTGCTAAATAAAGGAAGCTTGCTGATCTCACATTGAGAATCCCAAGTTTTCCCTGCACCCGACAAATGGCTCATCCCCGACAAATGGCGCATTCTGCAACAAATGACCACCCGAACAGGAGACGATGCCCTGTGGCTGATTTGAACATGCGAGCCATGGTCCGGTGCAGTATTTTGGTGTCAGTCCCGACGTAGCCCGGGAGGCACAAACAGCAGGGCCCGCACCACAGGCGATCCTATAGAGGAGACCTGAAGAAGGGCGAAAAGGCGGGCTTCGGTGCCCTGGCAACCTCATAGGAGAGTCCAGCTGACAGCACGCTGCCGATGTCTTGCAAAGGGCTGCAGCGCGCTGAAAAATCAGGTTAGAAGGTAATGGGCAGAGAAGCAGCGTATGAACTTTTTAAGTGCTTTTTAGAAAAGCAGGGACTATAGACTGTTGACTTGGGACGAGAATTCCCAAGATTGCTGCATATAGACTTGCAAAAACATGTTTTGTAGTGCTGGCGCTGCAAGTACACGCATGATAAATCGGCGGCCGTGCTGTGATGGTAGCAGCAGCTGTGGCTCGGGGCGCCTGTGGGGCTGTGCCGCTCCTAACTCGGCGTGGGCGCTGCGCGCTGGCGGCCAGCAGCGGTGAGCACTCGCCTGAGGAGGCAGCGGCGGCTCCGAGCGGCTGCAGGCACGGGCGGCTCACCTGAGGCGACAGCGGTGGGGGGAGCGACCTGCGCCGCTGCGGATGCTGCGCTGGGTCCGGCGCACGCAGTGATTCAGCCTGCCGGCGCGTCTCGCGAAACAGGAAGCCCAGCGTGGGGGAGTCGCACCGCTCCGACACAAGCGGAGCGCGGACTGGAGAGCTTTTCCAGCACGAGCGCTTCTCCCTCCGCCCCGTGGCCAGCAGGGGCATTAGTTTCGTCTTAGCAACCTAAATAGACTGTACCTTAATAGACTGCAAGTATAGCTGCGCGGCTCAGCTGGCGCCGCCATGGACAGTGTCTCTGGTGCGCAAAGCTCGGTGCTGCCGGCTGGCGCTCGGCAGCAGGGACAACTCGAGAGTCCACGCGAGCCCAGCCTTTCCAGCGCATGCAGCAGTTAAGAGATCAGTGATGATAAATAAGCAACACCAAAGAGCATTACTTTTAAGATGCTCTTCATTTAGATTAAAAAAGACTTTTTGTTCTTCCTGGCAGACAGAGTGAAAGAGAAATCAGCGTGGTGAATGCGTTGGCCAAATTTCGGCTGGTTTGGCTCAGCATATCCACTATGCTGCCTTTTTAATCTCTGCATAGACTTTTAACATCAGAAACCACAAATAGATTGAGAAACTGAGAAAAAGCCTCTAATGTAACTCATCATTTGACCAATAGCTTTGCTGTAATGAGTGTTCTATAGTAGAAGAAACTAATTAGACTCTGAAACTGTATTTTTAAACTTTAAAGATGTTAAAGATGTGTTAAAACGATTGTATAAGTAAGATGTAATAAGTGTGCCTTTTGTATCCCTTAAGTCTTGCTTGAATGTGGTAAATGTAAAAAACAAAGATAGATTTATGCTACAAGTTTATTTTATGATTTATGTGCAGAATGTTATCATGAACATCAGAGAAACTCTAATTAGAGAAGACAATTAGAAGCATTTATAAGTGAGACCATTTCTGTTCAAAATATATCTATTGTTTGAGAATGGAGAACAAGCTTACCAGGCAATCAACGCTAACAAAATCTGCACATATATTACTCTTTTGGCTTATTGTAAAAAATCACATGTAATCACTTTTAAGTGTGACAAAAATGTATTTGTGCCTTACCCTCATTCTGTACTTAGTATCAGTTAACTTCTAAAGAAATTCAAAACCCCGTTAGTGAAAATATTTAGCTTACTTTTGCAAATTGTATTAGCACACCTGAGTTTTGCTTAAACCTCACAAGAGCACAAAATTCTTTTCGTATCTGTTTTATAGCATATCATATAGATAGTGACAGCCTCTCTTCTGTTTATCTCCCTAGCTTAAATCCCTTATAAAGACTTTGCTGGTTAAGAATACTGCTTGTAATTATAGTAGTTATTAGAATTGTCTATTCTTGTATTAAAAAGAGTGTAACGCAATTAACCGATAAAGCTAGCATTATAGTAAGCATTACGGCTTTGTTAGTGGTAGTTTTGCCTTGCTTTTGCATGTGCTTACAAAATATAGTACAAAAGAATGGTCCATGCATTTACTGCCGATTGTAAGGATGATGTAAAATATTGGTCCCCAGGGGCCATAATTGCCGCATCCTTTCTGGCCCCAGGAGTAGCAGCAGCAGGTGCCCATGCCACCCTAAATAAATTGGGATGCTGGCTTGCAAAGCAAACCAATGCCACTCCTCTGGCGCTTTCTAGCCTTTTGCTTGATGTTGATTCTATTCACCATGCAACGCTTCAAAATAGAGCTGCCATTGATTTTGTTTTGCTTGCACAAGGCCATGGCTGTGAAGAATTTGAAGGCGTGTGTTGTATGAACCTTTCCGGCCACTCGCAGTCCGTCCACTCCCAGCTCTCTGAGTTACGGAGGTTAACTGGAAACTTACAGGTAGAATCAGGCCTTGGTATTGATAGATGGCTCAAATCTTTAGGCCTGGGATTGTGGCTACGCTCTATTGTTAAGGCTAGTATTATAGTAGGTATTCTAGCTTTGTTAGTAGTGTTAGTGTTGCCTTGTTTTTGTATATGCTTGCAAAATATGGTGCAAAGGATGATATCTACTGCTTTTAATCAAACCTCGCTTGTGCAACAAGAAAACAGGGGTATTGTGGAGAAATGACTACATGACAGAGGTCACGTAGACATTCGCTTGTTATCTGACCAAAGGCTGGGAAAATACCGAACACAGCTAGTTTGAGCTTTGGCAACTGCAAGATAGCGTGTCCTTGGGCCTAGCTGGGTATGATAACAAGTGGACAGAGAGACGTGGGAAAAGGGAATGTAGGCCTGAAAGAATGAGGAAGAGTTGGTGGTATAGCTTAACCAATGGGTTGCTTGCCTTGCAGAATATTCCTGGAGCTTATTACTTGTGTGTATACAAGTTTGATGCTTTTGCTAAATAAACGGAGCTTGCTGATCTTATATTGAGTGTCTGAATCTTCCTGCACCCGACAAATGGCCGCCTGAACAGGAGACGACGCTCTGTGGCTTATTTGAACCTGCGAGCCACAGTCCAGTGCAGTATTTCGGTGTCAGTCGCGATGCAGCCCGGGAGGCACAAACAGTGGGGCCCTGCGTCACAGGCGACCCTATAGAGGAGACCTGATGAAAGGCGAAAGGGCAGGCTGTGGTGCCCTGGCGACGTCATAGGAGAGTCCAGCTGACTGAATGCCGCCGACGTCTTGCAAAGGGCTGCAGCAGCGCTATCAGGTTAGAATGTAATGGAATGACAAGCGGCTTACCACCTGTTTAAATGCTTTTTAGAAAAGTGAGAATTACAGGGTATAGATTCGACGAAAGACCTCCCGGGGTTACTTGAATATGGAGGTTCAAAAGGGTGTTTTATAGATCCTAATCAGGTCTTTGAAGTGGTAGAGTGACGTAGGTTTGGAGATAAGTTATGGGAGGCGGTGCTAGACGATTGTAAAACTGCCAAAAAGTTATCGAAAACTTGGTGGATAGTTTCCAATGCACTAAAACAACATGTGGCTGAGCAAAAGGTTGCTCAGGCAGCCTCCACTCAACTGGGAACGAGTGAGGATAGTGGGGCTTCAGCATCCGTGTCTCCCTATCCCCTCCCCCCAGTGACTAACACAGGGGAGCGGCAGCCGCTCCTCCTGCTCCCTCTGTGTCGCCGCTGGCCGCGGGGGATCACGCTCCTCCTGCTCCCTCCGCTTCTCCACTGGCCGCAGGGGATCGCGCTCCCACTGCTCCCTTCGCTTCTCCGCTGGCTGCGGAGGATCGCGCTCCCCCCGCTCCTTCTGTACCTTCGCTGGCCGCGGGGGATTGGGCCCCCCCTTTGGTTGGAGGGGATGGCAGGGAAAGAATAAAGGGAATGCCTGACCCAGAGGCGGTGCGAATTGCGAATGAAAGGCGCAAGGTTTGGCAAGTAATTACAGTAGGGGCGATAGCCGCAGGGGACACAGCGGCTGCTGGTGCCTTACTTGAAGTGTCCTGTCCAGTAGTTTTTGCACCGAATCCTGCCGGAGGGCTGCAAGTAACAATTACTGCCTTAGATTGGAAGTGGCTGGTGCAGCTCCGTGCCACTGTAAGTGAATGTGGTATTCACGGAGAGCCCACTTGCCAGATGCTGAATTATTTATGGGGAGGAAACATAGTGTTGCCATCGGATATTAAAAGCCTCATGAGACTAGTACTTACCCAGCATCAACAGTTGTTGTTCAATGCTCACTGGCAGGCTGTAATACCACTCCCTGAGGGTGTCCATGCCTTGCTGGGCCGTGATGTGTTGGCACAATTGGGAATGGTCCTTACCACGGAGCTCCCTTTATAGGGACGGCCATTGCATGGACTTTCCCAATCCCACTACGGTGGAAAACAGAAGAACCAGTGTGGGTTGAGCAATGGCCTTTAAAAGGGGAAAGTCTCATTCAGGCACACAAACTGGTACAGGAGCAGTTTGACCAAGGACATCTCCGGCTATCTGTCAGTCCTTGGAATACCTCTATTTTTGTGATCAAAAAGAAATCTGCCAAATATCGGCTCCTGCATGATTTACGTGCCGTCAATGATCAGATGTATAGTATGGGAGCCCTGCAGCACGGACTGCCTAATCCTGCAATGCTCCCTGAAGGATGGCCCCTCCTCATTATTGATCTAAAAGACTGCTTCTTCACCATCGCCTTGCATGAGGCAGATAAGCAACGCTTTGCTTTTACCCTGCCTGCGTTGAATCGAGAAGGACCTGCCCAGAGATATGAGTGGACATCACTCCCACAGGGAATGCGTTGCTCTCCTACCCTTTGTCAGTTGTATGTTGATGCAGCCTTGCAGCCAATTCGAAAGGCATGGCCCGAAGTTATAATTTACCATTATATGGATGACATTCTTCTTGCTCAATCATCACCGTTCTCTCCAGAGCAAAAACAACATTTGGCTCAACAGCTCCAACAGCAAGGCCTGGAAATTGCTGCAGAAAAGGTGCAGGAAACGAGCCCTTGGAAATACCTAGGGTGGAAGATCACTGACCAGCATATTCAGCCTCAAAAACTCACTATTATGATTGATCTTCAAACACTCCACAATGCTCAGCGACTATTAGGACATCTGCAATGGCTTCGCCCAGTGATTGGCATTCCTAACGAATATCTTGAGGAGCTGCGGCCTTTTCTAAGGGGTACAGACCCTGCAGCTACACTATCCTTAACTCCACGACAAAGAAGAGTACTGCAGGACATTGCCTCCATGGTTGCTCATCACATCACTCATCGCCACCAGGAGGGTTTCCCATTAAATCTTACCATCCGGGCAGGAGATAGGCACCTGTTAGGGGCCATCACGCAGCCCAAAAAGAAAACAGGGGAGAAGCAGGCAGCCAAACAGATCGTGTTAGAGTGGATTGCCTCTCCCCTGCAGCCCCGAAGAACGGTGCAGGAAAAGTACGGACCTTGGCAGAGCTTATTAAGAGGGCCGACTCCGAATTCTGCAAATTACAGGAGAGCGACCGGGTGAAATTCACGTTCCTATCCAGGAAGAAGACCTAAAGTGGTATTTGCTCAACTCCACAGCCCTTCAGACTGCATTGCTGGAAGATGGAGCTGCAATTCATATCAAGCCTTTAAAATCATCTGTGTTAGCGTGGATGGCAAAACAAGGCTGGATAAAAATTCTGAAACGGGCTGATCAACCACTGCCAAATGCTGTCACGGTTTTTACAGACACTGGGAGGCAGTCTCGAACAGCCGCCACCACTTGGAGAGACATTGATGGATGGCATCATCAAATTCTACAGGTAGAGCAAAGCGATTCCCTGCAGACTCTTGAGCTGTTGGCAGTAGTATGGGCCCTGTCACACTGGTTGCACAAACTCTTGAACATTGTCCCAGATTCACTATATGTGGCAGATGTAGCAAGTCGCATTGAGGATGCAAGTATTAGGGGCATGACCAATAAATGGTTAGGAAAGCTCCTGATGCAGCTCCAGTGGGCCACGCAGCAAAGGACTGCCGGCTATGCTGTTTTGCACATTCGCAGTCATCAGTGGGACCAAGGACTCGGAGAGGGCAATGCGAGGGCAGATTGTCTAGTGACTCTGACGAAAGAAGCCCCATTGTCGCCTCATTGTTGAGCTAGAGAGGCTCATGCAATATTTCACCAGAACTCTCGGGGTCTCCACTGAGCATATGGTCTCTCCTTGGAAGAGGCTAGGGCCATTGTGAAGGCCTGTCCCATATGCAGCCATCATAATCAGGGTTTGGGACTTGGGGCAGGAGTAAATCCGAGGGGGCTGAAGGCCAATGAAGTGTGGCAGATGGATGTCACACATGTGCCTGCATTAGGTCGGTTAAAATACCTGCATGTTACCATTGACACTTACAGGCACATGCTTTGGGCCACCCCTCAGCCTGGTGAAAAGTCAAGGGACGTACAACGACACCTTAAAAGTTGCTTTGCAGTTATGGGGGTGCCTCAATGTATTAAAACGGACAATGGGCCTGCCTATAAAAGTAAGACAGTTGTGCAATTCATGCAAACATGGAATATCAAGCACGTGACGGACATAGCTCATTCCTCTACAGGTCAGGCAATAGTGGAACGAGCTAATGGAACTGTGAAGAAGCATCTTGAGAAATTTCAGAGCATAGCTGACCCACATGAAAGGGTTAATAAGAGCCTGTTTGTAATGAATCATTTATGTGTGTTTGGTAACCACCAAGAGCCTCCTGTAATTATGCATCATGTCAGCCATACAGAGAAGCAAAAACAGCCATCTATGTGGGTCTCTTACAGAGACCCCAAGACAGGACAGCGGAATGGGCCTGCAGAAGTGGTCTTTGTAGGCAGGGGTTATCTTTGTGTGCTTACCCCAACAGGCAACATCTGGGTCCCGAGCCGGTGGACTAAACCTGCAGTTGGCCATCCTGGATCCAGTAGCCAACAAAGAGGAAAGGCAGTTGCTCCGGCTCCACCTGGCGATCGACCCGCTTCTCCGGCCAGTGAGGCAGCAGATTGACCCTTGATTACTCAACTGGAGGACTCTTGACCAGCTGGCACAGCTGTTAGCTACCTTGCGTAATCTAGGACCTAGTGGCCTTGCACGTACTCTTTGTAGCATCTGTAGGGATACGCGTTGTTTGCGCTGGATCAAGATTTTCTGTGGGGGTTGTGAAAGAGATTTCTGGGTGCGGCAGAGTGTGTTGACAGGATTGTGGTGTGTTGAGTGTAATCGTGTGTGGAGAAGGAAAACAACACTTTCTGCATTACAGGAGGAAACCGGATAACCTGGGATCCAGGGGTTATCCCTATATGAGAGTTGGGAACAAAGGGAGATTGCTAGGTTAAAATGGGAAGTACGGCGGCAAGTCAGCAGAATTAGGAGCCAAACAAAGACAAGCCTCCTGCATGAAATTTGTGGTAAACATGTCGACCTGCCAGGGCAGTGGATGGTTCAGCCAAGGCAGATGGAAGAGCTATGTCATCGCCTTAGTATTCTCCCTCCTCCTAGTAGAGACAATGAGCCACATAGAAGGCGCAATAGGAGGAGGAGGGGTAGGAATTCCCCGCATGGCCCCAGCTCAACCTAAGACGAATATTTGGGTCACTCTAGCAAAATTAACCAACCAAGAGGCCATTTGTTTGTCATTGTCTTCTCCAGGTAACCCATTTATGACCTGCTTGGTCGGGCTACCAGCGGATCCTTGGCCATGCCCCTCAAGTACATCCACTTGCAGGACTAATAATGCTAGGGCAAGTGTAGACCACTGGGACCAGTGGGTTTCCCATTTTCCCATAGCACCACAGGAACCCCAAGAATTAGAATTATTAGGCTCAGTGATGGCAGATGCATGCCTTAATTTTAACCATATAAACCGGCTGCCAATTAAAAATCATTCCACTATTGTAACTTCCAGCATGGCTGTCTACCGCACTGCAACCGCCTGGTGCAATTATACTACAAAGAAAGTGTCAGTCTCATCAAATGACCCTATTCAATTGCCGGCCAGTTACTTTTTAATATGTGGAGACCGTGCCTGGCCTGGTATCCCATGGATGCTGTGAGGGGGGCCATGTACAATCAGACAGCTGTCTCTACTTACACCAAATACTTCCATGATACTAAATATGAGCTGTCATCATCATCGAAGTAAAACAATAGCCCATGCATTTACTGCTGATTTTAAGGATGATGTAAAATTTTGGTCCCCAGGGGCCATAATAGCGGCATCCTTTCTGGCTCCAGGGGTAGCAGCAGCAGGTGCCCATGGTACCCTAAATAAGTTGGGATGCTGGCTTGCAAAGCAAACCAATGCCACTTCTCTGGCGCATCAAGCCTTTTGCTTGACATTGATTCTATTCGCCATGCAACACTTCAAAATAGAGCTGTCATTGATTTTCTTTTGCTTGCACAAGGCCATGGCTGTGAAGAATTTGAAGGCATGTGTTGTATGAACCTTTCCAACCACTCGCAGTCCATCCACTCCCAGCTCTCTGAGTTGCGGAGGTTAACTGGAAACTTACAGGTAGAATCGGGCTTTGGTATTGATGGATGGCTCAAATTTTTAGGCCTGGGATCATGGCTACGTTCTATTGTTAAGGCTGGTATTATAGCATTGTTAGTAGTGTTAGTGTTGCCTTGTTTTTGTATATGCTTGGAAAATATGGTGCAAAGGATGATATCTGCTGCGTTTAATCAAACCTTGCTTGTGCAACAAGAAAACAGGGGAATTGTGGAGAAATGGCTACATGACAGGTCATGTAGACATTCGCTTGTTAGCCGACCACGGGCTGGGAAAGTACCAAACACAGCTAGTTTGAGCTTTTGCACCTGCAAGATAGCATGTCCTTGGGCCTAGCTGGGTATGATAACAAGTAGACAGAGAGACGTGGGAAAAGGGAATGTAGGCCTGAAAGAATGAGGAAGAGTTGGTGGTATAACTTAACCAATGGGTTGCTTGCCTTGCAGAATATTCATGAAGCTTATTACTTGTGTGTATAAAAGTTTGATGCTTTTGCTAAATAAACGGAGCTTGCTGATCTCATATTGAGTGTCCGAGTCTTCCCGCACCCAACATGATTCTAGCTGGAGCTGACAGCTGTAGGCACCGGCTCTGTTGCCCAGGACCCTGGACTGCTGTAACCTCTTGGATACAATAAACTGCATTTTGGAGAGACCTTGCGTCCCACATCTCTCATTTAGGCTCTTACTGTTATGCAAATGTTTCATTTTCCATTAGTTTTGGAATGTTGGTGGCATTATGCAAATAAAAACCAGTTCTCAGATGTGGTTTAATGCAGTGGGTGGGCAGGGCTGTGCAAATAGCTCAGTGGTTATTGCACAGTGCTCTGTGGGAAGCCCTGAGAGCCCCATCATGGATGGGCTGGGGGCTTGCCCGAATTGCTCCAGGAGAAAAGTTTTGGGGACCCCCCCCTGAAGTTTGGGGATCCCACCCCCAAACACCCTCAGGACCCTCAAAATCCACCCAGGACTCCCCAGTTAACCCTTGCCAGGGGTCTCTGGGGACCCCAAATCTTCCCCTCCCCACGCTGGGGTATCTCTGGGGACCCCATATACCCCTCCCTGGAGATGATCTTTGGGGTGGGCCTGGGGACCCTCCTGCAGGGCTCAGTACGTGCTGGGACTGGGCTGTGGGGCCTGGGGGGACATCCCAGGGCCATGGGGGGAGTGCCAGGGGCATCCCGGGCGTCTCTGGTGCTCGGTACCCGAGTGCAAAGCCCCGGCTGGGGGTTCTCAGTGAGTCTGGGGTCCGGTGTTGCTGCTTGGAGTGAGTGCAGGGAGTCTCCGGAAGGTCCAGGGGGTCCTCAGTGCTCAGTCCCAGGGCTCAGAGCCCAATCCGGGCTGTCCTGGTGTCCAGTCCCAGAGCTCGGAGCTGGCTCTGGATGCTTGGGAAGATTTGGGGTCCCCAAAGTCCCCTGAGACAGGAAGGGCATTTAGGGTCCCCAGGTGAAGGGGGTGGAGCCACCCCACACTTTGTGCTGTCCCCAGAAATGTCCCCAAATCTTTGCCACACCCCGAGGGGACTCCCCCTTTGTCTCCCCCCATCTTGAGGACATCCCGAGGTGTCACCCCCCTTTGGCCCCCTGTCCTGACCCTGATCCCAGTGCCACATGAGCACTGATCCCATTAAGAGCCTTTGCCCGGGGTGGAGGAGGTGACACCATGGCCACTCCCCAGCCCACACTGTCACCGGCTGCCCTTGGGGCATCGGCCTGGCCGTGGCCATGCAGCTCACCAAGGACCCCCAGAAGCGACACCTGGGTGAGAGGGGTGTCCCCCAAATGTCCCCAGGGCAGGGACGGTGAGGGGGGACACACAGGGCGGGGAGGGGTGGATGTGGCGGATCTGTCGCGGGGCGCTGAGTCCCGGCTGGATGAT
>JAWWMS010000126.1:69721-79885 GCA_035048045.1 Chlorospingus semifuscus
TGCAGAGCTTGGATGGAATCAACACTATAAGAACCTTTCAACTCATAGAACTTGATAACAACCAAATCTACGGGCCCCAATTCTTTTCTATGTCAGAGAAAAGGAAAAGGTGAAGACACATGAGAACAACATCGGGACACCAAGGTCAGTGAAAGGAGGGAGGAGCAAGAGGTGCTTCAGGCATCAGAGGTGAGATTCTTCTACAAGTCATGGTGAGGACTATACAAACTGTTTCCCTGTAATTTGTGAAGCACATGTGGGGATGCAGAGGTCCACTCACAGCCCGTGAGAAAAGGTGTTCATGCTGGAGCATGTGCAAGCTGAAAAGCTGTAATCTAGTGAGAAACTCAGAGAGAGAGAAGAGTACGAGAACCCTTGCTTCCAAACCAGAACAAAGCATCCTTAAAAAACTACACCCCATGAACTAAAATGACCCGTGCCACGTAGTTCGAAAAGACTATTTTGCCCATGTGAGTGCGTCGTTGTGCCCCTCTGAGTGTCCACTTGGAGTCACCCTGGCTTGCTCCGACACAGCAAGCAGCAGGGGACACTCTCCTGTTCCTCGGGAGGGCGACTAAGGCTTTTGCCTTGCATGGGCGAGGCTCTGTGCAATGAAAGGCAGAAGGAGTGGACTTCTGTTGAGGGTTCAGTCTGGCTTTATTGAGGAAGAGCACCAAACCAATCCGCAACCCAAAGGGTCCAGTCAACAGAAGATGCCAGACTGGGCTGTGCAACATATTATAATGGCGGGTGGGAACTGGGGAGGGGCTCGCCCATCTGCCAATGGGGTTACAGGAGGGTGTGGGGAGCAGGGGAACAGGCATTTAGGGAAACCAATTAGGGTAATCTGGGGGAGGGGCCCCAGTGCCGGAACCTATCATTTGATGCCCTTGGTAGAAGTTTCTAGAAGGAGGGTATGGGCTGTCGAGTGACAGACAGGACACTGGGGAGGGGTTGAAGGAGTGACACACAGTTTATAGGGAACAGGGGGAGGAGGCAGGGTGATTGACACTAAAAAAGAGGGAGGATGCAACAGGGGCAGAACCATTATAACAGGGGGAAACTGGAACAAACCAAAGTACAAACCATCACAACTGAAACATACAAAAATACAATACAATAGGAGTGACTAATGTTACAGCCGGTTGGGCAGGACTGCTACTCCTGAAAATTAGAACCACGTTGGAGAAGTTCACAAAGAACTGTCTCCCATGGGAAGGACCCCACAATACAACAGAAAAGACTCCTCTTCCTAAGCAAACTGAAGATTTTTAGAAGTGACAAGCTGAGTAAAACCCCCGTGCTTTGTCTCCCTGCACTGTCAGTGGGAAAGAAAGAAGGGCTGGGGGGGGCGGGGAGAGGAGGAGGAGGTGTTATAAAGGTTTATTTTAGTTCTCATTATCCTCTTTTAATTCTTTTAATAATTTTTTCTTCATACCATTTAAGTTTTGAGCCTCTTTTGCCCTTAGAGTGTTTTCTCCTAATCCTTATCTCACACCACAAGCCTTTTGGTTTTTCTTTCCCCCTTCTCTGCTCAGCCATAGCAGAGGAGAATGAGTGACTGGTTTTTCATGTCTTCTAGCCAATGTCAAGCACTGATAAACACAAAATCACTGCGGACAGACATGTAGAACATGACTCTTTAATAATAATTTTGCTCAGTAATGATCATTTTGCTATAAATGCAATTAATAAGAATATGACCTCCTACTTTCAGCATCCTACCAGAACACAGATGCACATGTACCTCATGTTTTCTGTATGAGTCTCAGCTTTCTTGCATCAGTCTATTCTGGCAGATGCTGAGGAGAGAAAGTACCTCTGTTAAAATTCATAGATCTAGTTCAGGAATGGACTGGGAATTAAGGTTTCTTCACACAAAGAAGAGGAGAAAGAACAGAAGGTTGTGGGCTGTTGGGCATCTTCTCTTTGAGAAGGGAAGAAGAAATTGTGAAACCTAAAGTAAAAAGTAGGTGAAAAAATTTGTTCTATTTATCCAGCCTACTGAGGATGACAGTATTCCTTCAGAGGAAAGTTGGAGCAGAGCAGTCCTTGAGTCATAAGGCTTCAGTGATCCGGCCATGAAACATCACAAGGAATCTCACCTGGAAAAATGATTAAAGAAACTTAGGTCATGTCAAATACAAAATATAAATAAGCATATTACTGAAAAAAATAAGGAGTATGTAAGTGTTCAGGACATTGTACAAGCTCTCTGTGCAACAAAAATTCACCAGTCACATGGATGAGGATAGCTTTGCTTCAAGGAGGAATTTAATTTAGGGACTGGAGATCCCTGGAAACCTATTTTCTCACTGTTGTGTAACTTTTTTTTTTTCTTAGTTAAAATTGACAGCATGTTAATTGACCTACAGTAAGGGAATCCTTTCTATTAACTGGTATCACTGATAATAAAATACAGCATTCTCTGTATGGAAAACAGCACAAAAATAGGAATAAATGTGACATGAGTGAAAACTACTACTTTCATCTTCTGATGTGGAAATTACAGTGTAAGTGCCTTTTTAAGATGGTCTAAACTGAAAAGTTGGGGTGGGTCCAGTTATATTAAAAAAAAAAAAACACGTGAACTTCAAATTATCTTTTTCTGAAAAGCTAAGGTGTGCCTCTTTTTAAGCCAGCCTAGCTCAAACAGTGAGGGAAATAAGGGAAGTACTGTGCAACAGCTTCCATGTGACTGAACTCTTCCATTTGCCCCAGTGAACCAGGTCTGAACCTGAAATATGCAGAAAGGCATGATAGGGAGGGAGACAAAATAAGCCTGTAGAAAACACAGTAGAAAGCTTTTAAGGATCACAAGCAAAACTTGTTTGAATTTGTTAAGTGCTGGTTCATGGATGCAAGACATGCAACAATCTAAATTGTGATGGGATCTAACAAAGGGTTAGGAAAGTGAAACATTTCCTGCAGTTTCTATGCTCATTTTGTGTGCATTTTCTGCTTTGGAATTGAAAAATAAATCTTGAATTCATGCCTGAGCATCTTAGCTTTTTAGCTTGAAAAATTTTTCTCTGATCCAGTGATTTGAGTTGCTTGCATTTAGGCAGCTCCAGGAAAAAAAATCTGTGAAATACTAGGAATAATATAAAGATGTAGTATGACTGTCAAACTATCAAAAAGAAATCAAACTTTCAATAGATAACTAAGAACATTACAGTCTACCAAAGTGCTATAATACATCATGTAGTATGTCCAAGACATACTACAAATCCAGTATTATTTCTGAACAAAGAATCTTTGAAAAGACAACCTTTCAACAGAAATCCTGGTAAACTTACACCAGTGTCTTGGTTTGAAAGACGGATGTCTCTTATGGAAGGCAGGAGCCTCTCTTGCAATGGAGAATGTAAACCCCCTCCCTCCAAATTATTATAATTTTGAAATTAAGGGGCTCTCAGGCAAAGATATGAGGATAGGAATAGCAGTTCTTTACTAGTATGTATAGCAAGGTAAAAAAACAACAACAACTATGGCATTCCCCCACACAATGATGTAATGCAGATATTCTGAAGCTTCACTCTTTTCCAGTGCAGCCTGTATCAGTCCATGGCAGATGGTGGGGCTGTGTTCCCACCGCTGGGGCAGTCGGTTCCAGGTGTACTGCACTCCCCTCCATGTGAAAGCAAACTGAGGCCTGCATTCTGCTGCCAGAGGAATGAAGAAAAGTGTATTGGCAATGTCTGTAGCGGCGTACCACTTTACTGCCTTGGACTCAAGCTCATACTGGATTTCCAGCATGTTCAGCACAGCAGCACTCAGCAGTGGAGTTACTTCATTCAAGGCACGATATTCCACAGTCAATCTCCATTCTCTGTCAGACTTGTGCACAGGCCAAATGCAACTGTTGAAGGGTGAGTGGGTTTTGTTGACCACCCCTTGGCTCTCCAGCTCACGGATCATTTTGTGCATGGGGATCACTGCATCTCGATTCATCCAGTACTGCCAGTGATGCACTATTCAGGTGGCAATTGGTGCTCGTTGCTCTTCCACCTTCAGGAGTCCTACTGAAGATGGGTTTTCTGATTGTCCAGGCAAGGTGTTCAGCTGCTAAATGTTTTCTGCCTCTACAACAGCTATTCCAAAAGCCCACCCGAGTCCCTTTGGGTCTTTGTAATAGCCATTCCAGAGGAAGCCTATGCCCAGAATATGTGGGGCCTCTGGGCCAGTCACAATAGGATGTTTCTGCCACTCCTTCCCAGTCAGGCTCACCTTGGCTTCCAACATTCATTCAAGAGGTTCCTTCAAGGGGATCCAACAGATCCCCCTTCTGTAATACCTGGCAGCTCAGTCATGGGAGGCTGACGCTACCTTCACTTTAGTGGAACTCCCTTGGCTACTGTTTCCCTCCTTGAGTTGACGCACTTGTGCTTCAGGACAGAAGTGGTTTCCCATCCCACCTTCTCATGTCTTCCCCATGGTTGCGCAGAAAGAACCACAGGTCAGCTTGTGGGGTGTACCCTGTGTCTCTAGCTGGGGAACATTGGGCTCTGACTTCGGGGCCTGTAACTTGCCCTGGTGCAGCACTGATCTCCCTCATCTCCTCCCTCATCTCCCTCATCTCTGCTTTGAGGTCCTTTAATCACAGCAGAGACATGAACCTATATCGGGCCATTGATCATACTCACATAATTTCTGAGCCTGTTGGTGACAGACCCCACTGTGTCTCAGTTGTCCTTGGCATTAATTGTTGTAATTGTTGAAGTGGTGTATTGGGATGGCCCTAGATTTGCCAGATTCCACAGTATTTGCCCTGTGCACTTGACTTTGTCAGGGTCATTATCATGCTGTCCATCCCTCCCAAGGAGTACCTCCAATACTGCCACTTCTCTCAGCTGTTGGATCCCTTCCTCAAGGGTCTTCCAGCACATTCTATGATGGTGCTCCTGCATTCTCTCCCTGTGGGCAAACCTCTCTCTTACACTCATTAAAAGCCACTCCCAGAGGGAAAGGGACCCTGGCTCCCTTACAGAAATCTGATTCATACTTGAGTCCTGGGTCAAGAGTCCCAAATTCCTTGCCTCACCACCATTCAGTTGCCCACCTGTATCCATAAGGTCCCAAACCTGAAGTAACCAGGTTGAATAAGCCTTACGTCCCCATTGTACAATGTCTTTTCACATATTACAGAGACTGTCATACAACAGGGATCCAATGATGATCTCAGCCTCCTGCTCCCCTGTGGATTGTGAGCTCCCTCGTTTCCCATCATTATTAACTGGGCGTGCTGGTTTGATCTTAGACTTCCGCTTTTCCACAGGGGCGACTGCAGCTGGCTGTGACTGCTCTTGTGGGACAGCTGGAACCTGGATGGTTATAATGTCTGTGGGTTCCACTGCTGCACCATTACCCTCTTTGAGGCAAGGGGAGGATTTCCCACCACCTGCTGAAGTCCCATCTCACCTATTTCCTTCAGCAGAACCCCCACCCAATCCAGGTGTATAAAGAGGTTTTACAGCAACTTCTGTGAGCCAGAAAGAAGTTTGGTAAGAGGATCCATGTTTACCCATGAAAGAATTTCCTACCAATGTTGTTGACATAGAAACCAAGAAAGAAGGGTAAATAAGGGAAACGTGCAATTGTCTATTCCAATAAGCACTTCGTCTCTTCTGACCAGTGAGTAAAGTGTAAACTTAGGAGTTTTTTTAAGAATGTATAAAAAGTGTGCATGCTAGAACAAAAACGGGTTTGAAGCCTTCTGAAAATGGAGTATTGCTTTATATTGTCTCCATTTCAACTATGACTGTCTCAACTACAACAAATGGTGACAGCCAAAGTGATGGGGGAGCAGCTGAGAAGGGCTGCCAGCAGCCAGGAGAGCTGCAACAGTTGGGTTGTGGTGCGAGGCACAGCCGGACACATGGCCCCAGTGTAGCTTTTGAGAGCAGCAGAAAGATGCTGTCAGTCTGGATGAAATTGATTTTGACACCTGGAATGCAGGTAAGCCACTGGGAACAATGGCGAGCTCCAGTAAAGCGTAAAGCAGCATGGGGAGCTGCTGTAGGTCCAGACCGATCTTTCATACCTGTAATAAAAGTGAGCCACTGGGGAACATAATGGAGAATCAGTTAATAAGGGAAGAGAAACTGCTTCAAAGTTTTGCAGAAGAAGAAGGATTTTCAAGATTTTAATCGTGCCCTTCATGGTGTGTTGTTGTGGAAAAATCACAGGACTTTGAAACTGATGCTAGTATTGCCTTTAATATTAAGTGTCAGAATATGGAAGACAGAACAAGAAATGGGAGTTAATGGGGAACAGCAGAAAGATGGGATTCAGCTTGAGAATGTGTTTTTCCCAGAGGAGTCTGATGGAGTTGCTTTTGCAGGGATTTTTCTGGGGTCTGCTATCATGGGAGACAGGTAGTGCTCCTCGGTATGTCTCTGAAGGACTGTATTAAGCCTGTGTGGCTTTCTTTGGCACAACAATTAATCAAACAATGTAAGTTAAAATATGTTACTTCTGCCGAAATGCATTCACAGTAGAGACAAACTGAAGAACAAGCTGAGATATTTGTCCCCCCACTCCCCGCCGAACTGAACAGAAGAATGAACTCATTAGATCTGTAATTTTTCGTTGCCTGAAATGCCAGTGATAAGATTTCCTGGAGGAGCCTCTACCCTTCCCTCTCCCCACCCTGAGACGAGCGGCTGCCGGCACCCAGGAGAGGGTGCTGCGGGTGTGAGGGAGAGATGCCACTGTTGGGACCCCCTTGAATGCCCGGGACCTCTCCCCATCCTTGTTGCCCTTCCGGAGGCTGTGCAAAGGGGGCAGGAGCTGCATCCCGATGGAGGGGGCCATGTCTGCTGCAGTTGGAGGAAGTCCGTGGGGAGAGCTCAGATCTCTCAAAAGTGTTGGGAGCTGCTCAGAGCTCTGTGTTGCTGCTCCACGTAGAAGAACCTGGACAAAGGAGGTCTTTGATCTACAGGGCTACCTCAAGTATTTAGGACTCAAAAAGTGACAGATCAATGCCTGGAAAAGGAATGCATTATTACAGCCAAGGGACATTATCCAGATACCACCATAATAAAAGGTTTTATTAACATGGGAGGAGATGTAGCTAGACCTTCACAACTTTTTTGGCCTCAATCATGGCCTCTCACTCAAGCAGATTTTGGAATCATGGAACTCAGTGGCTCTGCTACAGGAGGTCTGTCTGCCATTGTGATTAATGTAAAAATGCTTATGGCCAACAAGCTAACATCAGGCCTTATGTTTCTTTCCAATGCCCCATGTAACTTATGGGGATGAGATTGTTTATCCCAATGGGGTGTTAAAATTACTATGGATTTTTAGCAGGGACCACTGTGATGCAAGGCCTTAAGCGTCCAGTTGTAACCTTGACATGGTTAACAGGTAAACGTGTCTGGATTGACCAGTAGCCGCTTCCTATTGAAAAGCTTACTGCCCTGCAAGCATTAGTAGCAGAACATATTGAAGAGTCATTTGGCTCGTGGAATACCCCTGTTTTTGTGATTAAAAAAAATCAGGAAAATGGAAACTTTTGCATGATCTACAGCAAATAAATGCTGTAATGGTTACAATGGGATCTTTACAACCAGGTCCTCTAACACCTACAATGATTCTACAGGGATGGGAGATAATTATCATTGATTTCAAAGATTGCTTTTTTACCATTCCATTGGCTGAACAAGATAAGGAAAAATTTGCTTTTACCATGCCATGTTTAAATCATGCTGAATCTAATAAAAAACATCAATGGAAAATTCTAATGGTTTGTGGCACAGGCCTTATCAAAGGTGCAAGAGCAATTTAGTAATTACTATTGCAATCATTACGTGGATGATATCTTGTTGGGTTCTGATAATAAACAACAGCTGTCAGATCTTGAACAATGTGCTGTAACAAATTTGAAAACTTTTGGATTTCATTATTGCCTCAGAGAATGTATGAAAATAGATGCCTTGGAAATACTTGGGGTTGATAATAACAAATACTGGATTATGTCTCAATCTGTAAAATTAGACATTGAAGTTAAAACTGTTAGTGATGTATAAAAATTGGTTGATGCAATAGCTTGGATTAGGTCATATTTAGGAATAACTTATTATCAAATGCAACCTTTGTTTGAATTATTGTCAGGGATTACTTATACTGATGAGAGATATTTGATTGATGTAGTAAAAAAAAATAATGAAAAAAGTTGAATTAGCTTTGACCTGAAAACTTGTTAGCAGGACAAGTACTTCTGTTGGTGTGTAATTATTTATTTTGAAAGAACAAAAATATAATGTGGACTGTTGTGTCAATAGAATGATAATTGGGAAGATAAATTATATATTTTAGAATGGGTATATTTATCTTTCAGATCTCGAAAAACAGTTTCAGGACTATGAGGTTTTTGCAGATATCATTATCAAGGGTCAGATGTTGTCATAAAATGATCCTGTAAATGATTGTGATATCTGTATAATAATAGTATTTTTAATGGGGTTTTCAAAACAATAATAAATTGCAATCTGCTTTATCTTATTTTACTGGTTAAATAATGTATCATTTACCTTCTCATCCTATTTTGACTTTGACTAGAGACATTCCTTCTTAGGGGAAACAAATTTGTTCTCCTGTTCCAGTGGACAGTACAACAGTTTTTACAGATGGATTGGGGAAAAACTGGAAAAGTTGCTGTACCTTGGAACAAGGATGATTGTTGGGAATATGAATTATGATTCAACAAGGATCTCCTTAATTGATCAATGTGGATTCCCTTATAGCTTCTTTGGCAGTAAAAATGGTACCTAATGTGTTATTTCATCAATTTTTTTCCAAGGTACTTAGGCACTATGGCAATAACTGAAGTTGTCACAAAGTGAAGGAAAATCAATGATTTCTTCTTGTCCTGATTGTCATATGACTCATATTTTGTACTATTATGGTACCAGTCTTAGAGACCTACTCCTTTTGTAAGAATGGCAAACAGATGTTATAAAAATGCCTGAGTTTGGCCATTTAAATTCTGTTTATGCTGCAGTTGACATCTTTGCTCATGTCATGGGTTGCATTAGCATTGGCAGGTGAAGCAGCTTAGGATATTATTCATCATTTTTGCCACACCTTTTCTGTTGTAGGTGTTTCATCACATATAAGGACAGATAATGGCTCGGCATATGTTTCACAAAAACTGCAGATGTTTTTCTGTGCCTAGGTGGTGATCATTCCCCATGTTTCAATAAGCCAGGCAATTTTTGGAACATGCTTATGGTGTTTTGAAGCATCAGGTTTAAAAATAAAAAGGGGGAATGTATAGGGAGTTACATTAATTGAGATTAGATAAAACTGTTTATGTGTGAAACATTTTATGTCCTTTACCTGAGATACACTTGTCTCCTATATTCTATTATTTTTCTTCTTTGAATTCTAAATAGTCAAAACATGTCTGTGTAGTTATCCAAGTCGATCTCACCTTATCTCTGAATGCTAAATAGACTAGGCCTATCAGCAACACTTGGTTAGTATCTAGACGAAAATCAAACCCTTCAAAAGCTGGTGGAGTAGGCACAAAGAAGTGTTTGAAGGGTTGGGAGAAAACTTCTCCCACTGTCATTTCCTCACAGTAGGTACCAGTATTAAATTGATCCCAAAAACATACACTTAGTCTGTACCCATGTATCCATATGCCCACCTTCCAGAGGAAGTTAAAAATCCACAAATTCCTCACCTTATCAAGCCATAAAACAAAATTGATAACAGCCACACTAGCTTTAGTTATAGGACCCATATTTAGATAAGGGGCTGCAAATGGGAGAAATATAGCCGTGACCAGATGCTACCCAAACCAGGGTAAGCTAGACCACGTGGCTCGACCTAACAAGATTTCTATATCCAGCACACAAAAAAATAGGTTACTCAGGAACTGTTACTCCTTTGTCACCCTTTTTCTCTCAGTGCCCTTGGGCCCCACATTGGGTGCCAAAATCTGTCTTGGTTTGTCTGCTAGGGAAGGCAGGAGCCTCCCTTGCAATGAAGAATGTAAACCCCTTCACTCTGAATTATAATTTTGAATTAAGGGGCTCTCAGGCAAAGATATGAGGATAGGAATAACAATTCTTTACTAGTGTGTATAAGAAGGCAAACAAAACCACAATGACTACGTCACTAACAACAAACAGAACCAGAAACCCAGTGACG
>JAWWMS010000126.1:86643-112672 GCA_035048045.1 Chlorospingus semifuscus
CTATATATCATATATTAATAAATCCAGCCTTCTGATCATGAAACAAGATTCTCGTCCATCTCTTTCACCCTGAGGAACCCTCGCAAATCGCTGCAATAATGAACTTTTTCTGGTAGAGTAACATTGCAAAGCAAGATCAAAATCTAGGAAACTTGTCCACAAAATAAGAATGATAATATGATAGAAAATACAGTTATCAAATGAAAATGACTTGCACATAATTTTTGCATTGGTTATTTTCATACCATTTTCTGCTTCTTTTTTTCCTCTCTTAAGTGAATAGGCTGATATTGAGGTAATTTTAATATTTTTAGTAGGTATAGCAGGAAATTAAGTGTTTGAAGCTAAAAGAGGAAGTAAGACACTTAGCACAACTGTTACCAAATTTTGAGCTCACACTTTTTGCCCATAAGAGGCACTGGGTCACTATGAACATTTTAAACTCAATATATGAGAACAAGCTGCATTGAACTGGGAATATGTTTTTGCTCATTATATCAAAATTTTACATCTATGAGAGCACAGTTAAAGCATATAGCTACTGGGAGTATTCATGTCTCTGGGCATTACTGAGGCAGAAATGATGTTGCATACTTATGATCATGCTGGGCATTTCTTTCCATTAATTTATCCAGCAATTTTTAACCAATTTATGCTTTAGTCTTCAAAATATTTTGTAGTGAGGGAATCCATTTCATGCAGGATGCAGGGACATCTTGTTTTGTTGTGTTGAATCTACCGCCAGCAGGATTTGAGTTAAAAAGTTACCTGTTTAGGAGAGACTATGAATGCTCCTGAAAGGAGGTATGTAGTTCAACTGTCTAGATGCTTTGTTCATGTAGGGGCACAGAGGTAAATAAAATATTTCTTAAGCTATATATTCTTTAGATCATCCACAGCATTTTAGCTCACATTAGAGAGAATAGCTGGCAAAGGTGTAGTTTCTTTTATAAAAACTTTAATTTAACTTGGATTTAAAAGCTTTGGCTTAATTTGGTGTCTCTTTAGCATTGGTGTCTCTTCCATTTTCCTTTCAAATTTTTTTCCCTCAATTTTTTTTTTTTTTTTAAATTTAGAATTGAGGCAGGTTTTTGTTTGTTTGCTTTGTTTTTTTGTATGGACCTGTTAATTCAGGGAGATAGTATATTTCAGGAGCTTTTCTCACATTCCTCTTTTCTGCTTTGACATGTAGCAAATGATTGCAGTTTTCTTACCAGATTACTTTTTAAAAATTTTTGTATTTAGCACCTCTAGCTGTTTTTCCCATTGGTGACAGAAAAAGAATGTGTAAGCTCTTTCAGTTCTGACTTCTTAAAATTTCTTTAGTCAAAGACAATTAGAACTATACATGTAATTCTTTCTCTGTTGATGTTTTAACCCAGTTTTCCACAATAGTCTGCTACATTATCTTCAATAGACCTAGCACTATTTTGAAGGGTGTTATAAAAAATATTACTAGTTCTTATAATACCTAACCATACACTGAATTTCACCCATTTTACCCAGAAGTAAAATGGTTTTGTTCTTTTGTCCTCTTCTGTAATAACTTTTCTAGTAGTAAGAGTTTTAAAGCTGGGATAAAAGGAAAGGCTTTACTTCTTTCCAGACAGATTTCTAGGGAAGCAGAAACCTGTTTGCCTACAGGTTTGATTTTACTGATCCAGTGTTTCTATCTTGGGACCAAGCTGCTAGCTAAAAAATCATTTGTTCAGTTTTATGACTCGTTCATATTTCTTCATTTCCTACCAAGCACTACCCCATTCATATTGGATATAACCATACTTTAAAAATATCTTCTTGGCCACTGCATGGTGGGTCTAAGAGAACTTTCTCTAGCAGAATGTTAAGGCTGAATTAGAAGAATCCTGTGAGTGCTAGAAAAGTCTACATTAATACTGAACATGGCCTGCCACTATGGTGCCATGATGGTGCTGATAAATTATTACCAATGTGAGAAAATTACTGCTCTTTGTAGAATCCAGGAAGTATAAGGAAGTTATGAACAGTTCTTCCTTTATACCAATGCCAAGAAGGCACTCCTGGATTAAGATATTTGACTATCTTGTATTTTAATATATTAAGATACTCAAACTCATGGAAATTTCTACCTGAAATTCTAGTATAACATTTAAACTAACATGCAAAGTGCTAACATATTGCATGTGTGCCTATGCCTTGATAGGCATGTATGTAGAATTCTGTCTGTGCTGTTACAGCCAGATTTTTATTGTGCACTCTGAGATTCAGAATAATCAAGGCACATTAGACTAGTTAGTCT
Organism: Chlorospingus semifuscus; assembly: GCA_035048045.1. Taxonomy (NCBI): domain Eukaryota; kingdom Metazoa; phylum Chordata; class Aves; order Passeriformes; family Passerellidae; genus Chlorospingus; species Chlorospingus semifuscus. Next base: position 88,922 of record JAWWMS010000126.1, read on the forward strand.
GCATTAGGATAGTCAGACATGAAATTTAAAGAAAAAAAGAAGAAGCAAACCTTTTTGTTTCTGAAGAGCTGCAAGTTTCAGAGAGAAATTGTCCTTCACTCTCTGCATTTTACAATGTTCAGGCAGTATTTTTCTTGTATCATCTTGTATGGAATCTCCCAAGAAAGCTTGGAACTTCACGACTGTGACACTGGTGTATAAATCTCATCCCTTTTGGTGTTATGATTCTTAGCATTCTCATGTGTTCCATTTAGATCAATGTGTTTAGGGACGGATGCTTTCAGTTACTCAGAGATAACTGACTTTTAATGGCTCTAATTCCAACTGTGCTGTGCTGTGGTGAATGAAAGGAAATCCAAACTGAGACAAAAATATTTGGTCTATGGATGGTTCAGTGCTATATTAATATAAAAATTTATATGTGAGTGGTCTTACACAAAAATGTCATGGTCAGGTAGAAGGTTTGGGTCTGATATTCTTGCAGTCTTCCACCAGGTAAGGAGTGCTGATACATATGTAGGCTGTTACAGGTAAGTCCATGGGTATGTTGTCATCCAAAGATGTTGACATTCACAGCATCAATATTGTGTTTCTCTTACAGTATCAGTAAAAGTGCACTGATAAGGAGAGCTATTTTACATAAAATTAGATTACTATCCTAAGGCGGTGCTGGAAATTAGTAGTATTAGGACTTCTGATAAAATTTTGTCCTTGTTGGATCTGTTATCATATTCTTTCTTGCTGTCATAAGGTTACAGTTACATTGCATATTGTAGAACTGGCCATGTTGCTAACTGTTGACATGTTACTGCAGTAATTGACTCAGTTCCTCAGTGCTAGACCTTTACTATTTATAATGTTTAGTAATTTATAATGTTTACATTTAACAATATATTTTGTTAAATGTAAACACATAGTTTTTGGAAATGTTTGAGAAAATCAGACACTGCTGCAAGTACATTGAATTTTTTGGAAAGTAGGGTTTTCATAACGAACGTTTTCTTGAATGCACCTCAGACATAAATAGTTAAGCATGCTGCTTTCAAAATAGAATACAATACATTTGTAGATGTTGCTGTTACCGCTTAACTGTTCTGTACTCTGTACTCTAGTTCTAAATTACTTAGCTCCAGCATGTGTATAAATGTATTTATTACTTCCAGTAAGACATTGATATGTAGTCCTTGTAAAAGATGGAAACACCTTGGGCTTTGGCTCCTGCTATGTCACCTTTTAATATGGCAACATGCTGGAAATACAAGGCAATAAAGCTTGTTATTGACAAGGCTATATCAAGCTTCTCCTTGGATAAACACTTTTTTGAAGTTTGTGGGTATCATTTATTCAGTCTATTATTAAAGCAGTGTCCTCTTTCTGGCAGATGAATCAGCCTCTTATTCTGGCCATCTGTAGTGTATTAATTCAATTTGCAGCATTACTTAGAGAGGAATGGCTTTCAACTTAGTGCAAATCAGCAAGTCAGACCCATAACAAAAATTACATAGAAGATACAACCAAGCAAATATTTTTCCACAATTAGGATACCTTTAAAAAAATTAACCTGGTATAAAAGTGTTAATTACTCTTAAAGATGTAGAAATGTAAAATCAGTGGATTATGCCTGTTTCCTGACTCTCTCTTGGTTCAAGGTTGGGTAGAATTGTGCCTTTTAACTGTGTAATCTATTAAAAGCAAGCAACTAGATTTTTAAAAAAATTCAATTGGTGATGTACAATTAGATTTCAATAACTCATGCGCTTTTTATTTTGTAATGAAAAATCCCCATTCTAAATATTCAATTATGAGTTTTTCCTCAACATCCTAAAAACTGACTTAACTGGGACTTTTACCTATCCTTTTATGTTCAGCATCCATTGCATAAAAATATTTAAACTTAAACTGGCAAGCATGGTGTGGCCTATTTTTGCTTTTGCTCCACAGTGATTTTGTGGTCGTACTAAAACTCAGTTTCAGGTGTTTTGGCATCGCAGTGCATCCTACATATAATTCCTTTTCTCAGAAAAATGTTCAGAAGCTGATTTGGAGATCTATCCATTGATAAAGAGAGACAGAGGAAAATATGTGCAACTTGCCACGTATCTGAGAAAACAAAAGGACACATCCAGAATAGATTTCTTCTTCTTCTAAGGGGGAGCTGCAAGGTTTGCAGTTTGGAGTTTATGGCCTTCTGCCACGCCTTTATGTTCTGCATGAAATCATGGTGAAAAACTAATTTGCAATGAGTCCTTCGATGTGTGACTCCAACAGGTGTACTTAAATGAGGGTTAACTGACCTTAAGACTTGAAGAGAAGGTCCAACTTGCATCTGAACTCAGAGCCTTAAAACACCATATAGAAACTTTTGAAATGTTTTTTTTTTTTTCTGAAGAAGTATGTAAGATTTCCCCACTGAGTTCTCCATTAGTTGCTGAGTTCACTGGGTATTCTATTGTAGTTGTTTTCTTATCAGAAAAGATAATCAGTGCTTTGGGAATGTGAATGTGAGTCTCCTGGTACAAAAGCCTTATCTTCAGTCACTTATACTTTGTGGTGCTCACTTTTATAAAATCACCATTTTAACTTTTAAAAGTAGTATTCCTTATGTTTCTTGTGTTAATGACTTATAAAAATGAAAGATTAGTTTGCATGCAAGTATGAGCTCTTCATTGCAAGCTTTTCATTGCAAGTTCTTTATTGCAAGACATGACTTTGTGCTGAAGATGCTTAAAATTTTTGGGTTTTTGGGTTATTTTGACATAATATCAATTTTGGTAGAGGAAGATTGAGAGCTTTTCAAACTTGGATATTGAAGTCGGCTATTCTAATTGTATTTTTCAGATGACTTAAACTTTCCTCAAGAAAGAAGCTTATTTACTGTGAATTATGAATTGGTGGGAGATCTGTACTGATAAGATGAGCTATAACTGATGTTTATATTGAACTACTTCTCTTTTTCCATTAAGAACCCCTGGTGATATTGCATGTTACTATAGTTCAGTATCTATTGTAGTCCAAAAGCAAAGCATAGTAGAGGTATAGTTTACTTGTAACTTTCTGTTTGGTTTCCAGCTGGGATTTCAAAACATCACAGAAGATTCAGCTGAGGAAACATAACTTAAGATAATTTGGAAATACTACTCTTTATCAAATTGTTTTACATTTTTGTTCTTCTGCACCTGTAGTTAAAGCTCAGCTGTTGCAGAGGACTCGAAGATGATTTTTTTCCCCCAAGTTTCCACTGAAAATGCATTGCATCAGTTTCTTATCAAATTGTAAGCTGAAGTCTTGCAACAATTTGCCCTCTAATATATTTTTGACTCTAAGTAGTGTATTCAGTGTATGTGTATATATCCCAAAGAATATATATTTCACTCACTCCCAACAATGAGAAAATTTGTGTTGTTTCTTGTTCATTTATGTACATTTCCTCTAATTTTGGGACATGAAGAGTCTTTTGTACCTTTTCTTGTTTTTAGCTACATTATGATGAACATCGTATTGGACATAGTGTGGCTTGTTTAACTCAGCTTGCCCAAGCAGTATATGAGGAAGGATGTATCACTAATTATTCCAAGCCTGTGAACATTGACATGAATTTTGTGTAAACTATTAAGTGTTTAGATAGCAATAGGGGAAAATACTGATTTCTAATATAACCATGATAAATTTAGCATATGTTTTGAATAAATTTGATCTGGTTAATTGAGAGAGATAATAATGCCCCTGGAGACACTTAAAGCCTTTTTTAAAGGGAGATCAAAAGTACATTCGGTTTCTTTATGCAACAAAACTTGCGAGGGGAAGAGACTGAATGAGTTTGGTGACCAGGTACTGAAATTTTCTAAGCCACAACAGGAAGCATTGTGATGCTGTGAACAAACATACAAGTCCATTCCTTCAGAACATAAAATCACTTTACCACTTCAAGGAAAGTATCCAGAATATTTTGTCTCTTTTTCTTCTGCTCCCTTGTCGTCTCTTGCACCTTCCACATATACAATGAAGTATGTGCAATATAATTCAATGCATCATGATTTGTTTCCTGGAATAGGTAGCACCTGGTCAAAGGGAAATTCAAATTGTAGCTTCTCAGCATTTGATAATTTGTGACCAGGGAATGACTTGGGCATGGAGGGCCAGAAGGTTCACCTGCAGAAGGGTTTGAACTGACTGGACACAAGAATGATGGGACAGAAGGACTCTCAGTATAGAGGTGAAGTTTCTCTTGGGAGTGAGGCATGTTGCAGTGTCGTAGCAACTGATCATGGACATGGGTACTAAGAGGCCACCTTTGGGCAGCAGAGCCAGCAGGGCTGGGAAATGCATCCAATGTCAGATATACGTAAGGAATTTGCTCCTGTTACACCTCCATAGTTTCTGTGTTACACTGGAACTCTACCCAATCATTGTGCATTAAGGCTTTTCTGTTTAAGTGCAAATGTGTGCTGATTTCCTAGCAGTGGAATTGAAGTTGTGTCTTTTTCTCTTCTTTTATGTTTCCCCAAATATGGGGGTTTTCACATGCAGGAAGTACACAGTGGAATTCGAGGTAGCTACAAGCATACATGAGAAGTTGCAATAAAACACAGAGATGTTAAGAGACAGTCTAAATATTTATTTTCTGTGTTTAGTCCATAAGGATTTGCAATATTGAATAGGTATTTTTGTTTGTTTTTTCTATTTTCTGGTGGAAGACCAAGGTTATAAGACCTTTTAGATAACTAGTAAAGATTTAAAAGCTGGATTTTTTTCCTTGTAGCTGTCCTTTTGAAAGCTGTAGTTTCTTGTTAGTGGGCACAGGTTCTAATTTTTGTCAGAGGCAGTATGAGAAGAAAGATCGACAAGCTGGTTTAGTATACTTTCAGCTAACAATTTTCCAGGACCAAGAAATAAACAGAATCTATTTGTATAGGTTTTGAAACAGTGTTTTGTGGCTTCTTGAAGTAATAAATACCTCCTTTTTTTTAAAAAAAAAAAAAAAAAGCTGTTTTACAACTTTTTGAGAAGCTGGATAAAAACCTAATGATGATATTTTCATGTGGTGATGGGTCCAAGCATGCTTTATTTTACAGCTCTTGATTATACAAAGTCACTTAATGCAGGAACATTATAAGTAAATTTTATGGCATCTTATGGTTCATTGTTTTCTATTGCTCACTATTGTCTTCTGTTAATGGTTTTCCTATCGTCTTTGCATTCTGCATGAGGTGACATGGAAAGATAACCAGTATTTTGGAAGCAATTATAAAGTTTATATTGAAGTTTTTGTGCCTGCTAAAAGGATCTGTTCTGTACAGAAAGAAATTAGCATTCCTACAGTGCAAAGAGTTTGGAAATTGGTTATTCATAGTGTTGGTTCAACTTGCAGAAGCTGCATATCTGGAAACAGCAGAAAAATATATTGCCAAGAATTTGTAAGAGCAGAAATAGCTTATTCTGTCCACAGAAAATGCAAATTATTAGTGACTTAATATTAAAAGCAAAATCTTATGGTTAATGGCAGAAAAAGCATTACAAAAAATCAGAATTCTCTTGGGGAAATAAACATTTAGGTGATAAGAAAGTGTGCTCATGGTTTGTGACAGTCTAATTTATGGTGATAATTTTGCTGCATTTTTGCTGGATCTGTCAATTGAACATTTTATTGTGGGTTGGAATGTTACTGGATTTTTGTTTGTTTGTTTGTGAGGTTTTGATTTTTGTTTGTTTGTTTGTGAGGTTTTGATTTTTGTGTGTTTTTTGGGTTTTTTTTTTGGTTTTTGTTTGGTTTTGTTATTTTGTTTGTGTGTTTGGTTTTGTTCTTGTGGAGCAGTAATGCATTATTATCTCCATTTGCATTTAGGGAAACTGATCTTCTGAGAAATTGCCTTGTGAATTTGGCTGTTTGTATACATGAAGACTTCTGCACAGTTGTAGAACATCTGATTTCTCATGCGGTAGAAAAAGCATAACCATGGTGAATCCTGCTAAAGGAAGCAGGGACCCACAAGCCTTTTTTTTTGTTTCTCTTTAAAGTACTTTAAGTTGAGTAATAACAGCTTGAAAATGGCCTCTTCAGGGTAAAAAAAGATTCCCAAGTTTCCCAGGTTGTGTGAATGTCACCTTCAATGGCTGCATCTCCATCAGAATGATCCTTACTTCAAGAAGTGTTCCATAATGTCATTATGCTTTATTTCTGAAGCTTTAATTTGTATCTAAGGTAATGATTATCAGAAAATCTTAAAAGACATCATGTGATAGGAAAGGGAAAAAAAGGGAACCCAAACAAATTCTGGATAGATAAAAGGCATAAGAAGAGGGGGAAAAATAATGAAAAAAAAAAGTTATATATGGCATTTCTGTTTTGGAGAATAAGCAATACGATTCAGTGAGTTTTTCACTTCTTCATTATTTATTCCAATACAAAGTTAAGTCACTGCTCCTGTCTAATTTCTATTGGGCAAAATGCCAGTCTCAGAAAGACAAGCCCTTAAATTGCATTGGCTCCTTCCTTGCATGTTTAGCTATCATGGCTCCAAACTTGCAAGCAGGTGTACAGTTTAGTACGTACACTCCATGTCTTTCATCATTCTTTTTTCTTTTTGATCAGTGAAAGTAAAACTTGAGTCAATGCTGTTGTGAACACTGACCTGCCATTTGTAAAATACAGCAGGTTAGAAGCTGATATTATTTGCTTGGCAAAGTGGACATCACAGTCTCGATACTGACTGATGAGGCAGTCGCTAAGATAAAATTCAGACAGACTCATGTACCAGTGTGAAATACATGGAAATTTAATGGGACAGTGATCTGGCTAAGACACCAGTCTTGAAGGTAAAACAAAATTTTGGTGAAGGCACAAACAAATAAACAAACAATTTCCTAGTATATAGAAAGAAAATAAATATAACAGATTTTTACTAACATCTGTTTCTTTAAACATGGAATTACATTTAATGAAGTAATGAATTTTATTTTTTAAATATTACTGTAAAGATTTCTGCATGTCTCATACATGTATTTTGTTTGCTTAACATATTTTCATTTCTTTTATATTACACCCTCATATCTGTGCCTAATACTTATTTCAATGGGACTAAAACTTCTCTTGTTTTTACTCGCTGTTTCTGATCAGTTCTTTAATTTCTTCCTAGTGTGCTTTTTATTCAGCAGTTACTGCATGTACAAAATTACATGGGAAAAAAAATTGGCAATAGTTAAGGCTGAGTATGTTCCTACTAGCAGATCTAACTTAGTAATGTTATGGATGAGTAATGAGATGGTTGACCCCCACAATTAAAAGGCAAATATTGTGTATATGTTAAGAGAAGTTTTGTAGACGTATAGTTATGTTTCCCCTCCCGCTTTCATTGTTATCACGGGCTGGCCTGGGTAGTCGGGGCATTTGGGAGAGTTGGCTCAGTACTGTGGTAACACCTCAGCAACAATCAAGATGTAAGAAAGTCATCTCAGCCACTGCACAGCGAAGGAGGAGTTGACTGACAACATTTTGGGAGGGGCTAAAGGTTTAAAGGGTGGAACATCCATTCCGTGGATGAGCACGTGGTGATAGAATCCTTTGCTCCCAGCACTGTATTATTTTCTCTATTCAGTCTTCTGTTGTATTTTTGGATAAGGTTTTAATAAACCTTCTAAATTTTTTGAAAGTGAGTATAATTTCTCACAGTAATGACCTGGAGTGTTCGGGGCTTTTTTTCCTAGCAGCTGCAAACACAAACAACTTGTGCAGAGCTTCTGATATTCTGATTTTAATTAACAAATAGTTTACAAGTGTCATTGGATATCAGAAAACTTGTATCAACACTTTAGAGCAGAATTTATTTTGAGGCCCGTGTGGAAAACGCTAATGGATGAGGTATTAAAAAAGGAAGAAAGCAAGTCAGCAAAGGCAAGCACAGTGGGAGTGGAATTTGAACACAAAATCTTACTGAAGAACCCCTGTTTCAGGTTTAATTAAGACCTACATCAGAATTGATAAGTGAGAATGTGAATATTAAATAACACTTCATCAAAATAATTATATCTTTCAATGAAGTATTTCCTAAGTTGTGGTTTTGCAGTGGATTAGGACACTCTAGGTGGTTAAAATAGATTTTACTTTTTAGATTTTACTTTTACTGTTTTTCCTGTCCATTAATAAACAATGCATAGAAAACATACTTTCTAGAGTAATGTGATGTTCTCATAAATCTTTTAGGATTGATATAACAAGAGATAAAGAACATAGAAATTGTTTTTTGGTCCTTGCCAACTGTTATGTTGATCCAAGAAGACTATTTCAACCTTTCTTCCTATATGTCATTTTATTTACCTATTTTTTCCCCCCAGGTGACAAGAATGCCACATGCCAGATATACGTCATGCCTAAACGAGTGGACTAATGGAGTGGTGCTTACAAGGGCAGGTGAATTATATACTCTGTACTATTATTCACAAGGCCATGAATTAAGCTCTGGTTTGTTTGTTTTTTTGTAATGAAAATTGGTTATTTATTTCTGTGCTATTTCAATGGAAAGGAATAACTTGTTCTAAATGTCAGTGTACTGTAGTGTGAAGCAATTCACTGAGTTATATGTTCCTTTCATTCAGGATAACTTTCTATTAATTGTACTAACTCATAGACACAGTACAATATAAATTTGGGCTCGTGAGCACCTCAGCCAGGAGTAGCAGAAAATAACACCTTCATAATAATTAACAGAAATCTAGATGAAGTAAGTGGATCAAGAGACAGTAAAATTATATGGTGAATGTGTGAGTGTAAGAGGGACTGACACTGAAATCTGAATTTATTTATGTACTGGGTTGATGTTTTCCCTGTGAAAATTTCTGAGGTTTACAGTCCCATGATCTCAAAATTATTTAGATTTTACTCTTGTTATTGGAAAGTTTTCCTGTTGCCTTTGATTGGACAGGTAGTAAATTCTCTCTTTATGGGTATTTTTCTTTTTGCCTCAGATCTCTCTCCCTCCTGTGAATACAGTTTATGCTCTAGAATAGCTGACTATCTTCTATTGCAATATTTATCCACCTGCCTAAAGTTAAATTCTGGCCTTGAATAGGATCACTATTCCCATAACATTACACTGCAGTTAGGTAAGAAGTATAAATAACAGTCATATAATCACCAAATTTAGTGAGGTGGAATGGTTCTTTTTTTGTTGTTGTTTTTTTTTTTGTTTTCTGTAACTGAACGCAAGCAGGAAGATTTTGAGTCCCCAAAGTCAAAACAAAACAACTCTCTTGTTCCCTTCATATCCTACTGACAGCATCCTGTACTTGTCATGCTGTGAATTAGGTCTGTAGACAGATCAATATTCTTTATATTTTTAAAGGCCTTGAATATAAGAATTCAGTAAAATAAAAAAACTCCTTAACATCAACACAACATTAAGAAGCAGAAGTTCTCTATTGAGCTGGATACACAGGGGGATAGCTTCTCCCTAGGACGTGCATCCTGAGTACAGGAAAGTTTCTGTTTATGTACTGAATTTTGCATACATATTCATTGATTGTCCCAGACTAAACATACATATGATAATCATTTCCCCAAAATCATTAGCATATTTTGCTTCCGCTTTATACAAACATTCTTGTGTCCTGGGGGAACTCTCTGGTGGTCCCTGGTATCACACAGATTCACACGGTTGGAAGAGACCTTAAAGATCATTGAGTCCAACCCAGCCCTAATACCTCAACTGAAACATGGCGCCGAGTGCCATGTTTAGTCTTTTTTTAAACACATCCAGGGATGGTGACTCCACCACCTCCCTGGACAAACCATTCCAGTACTTTATCACTCTTTCTGTAAGGGTGACAAAACTTTTTCCTAATATCCAACCTATACTTTCCTTGGTGCAGCCTAAGACTGTGTTCTCTGGTTCTGTCAGTGCTGCCTGGTGAAAGAGACCAACCCCCACCTGGCTACAGCCACCTTTCAGGGAGTTGTGGAGAGTGATAAGGTCACCCCTGAGTCTCCTTTTTTCCAGGCTAATCAACCCCAGCTCCCTCAGCCATTTGTCATAGGATGCATGTTCCCAGCCCCACACTGTAGACACACAGTTTGTGTTAATTGGGAGTGGGGCTATGTCCAAGCCTCATCCCTACAGGGCTACAGCTGTGCAGGACAGGTGAGCAGTGTTGAAGGTAACGAGACATGGAGTGCCAAGGTGCACTGAGCAATCACAAAAGAGTACACAGGGCACACAGGTGCAATGCATGTAAGATGAAGGGTATACAAGGTTGTACTGAAGACCAGTAAAGGACAGATGCTTGAAGCCTTCTTTGATGTCAGTCATACCTCCAACAGCCACACTTCATCAGCCTTGTTGCCCTCCTTTGGACATGCTCAGGTGTCTCAAAGTTCTTCCCAAACTGAGGGGCCCAGACCTGGACACAGCACTCAGGGTGTGGCCTCACCAGTGCCAAGTACAGGGGAAGGATGACCTCCCTGCTCCTGCTGCCACACTGTTTCTGATACAGGCCAGGGTGGCATTGGCCTTCTTGGCCGCCAGGGCACACTGCTGGCTCATGTGTTAGCTTCCCAAGTGTAGGCCATTTATCATCTGATAACATGAAAATGTATATTCAATTTCCTCTTTTTTCTGTAAGCACTGAAAGTGATCTAGCTACTCTGCAACAAGACCAAAAAGCAAAATTCCCCAAGCAAATGGCATAGTAGCTAGTGGGAAGGGTCTCTCTTGCTAACCTTTTATGGCTTAATTTGTTTGTCTTTATATCACAGAATCCCAGAATCAGCTTGGTTGGAAAAGACCTTTAAGGTCACTGAGTTCAACCTGTGACCTAACATCAACTAGTCAGTCAGACCATGGTGCTGAGGGCCATGTCCAGTCTTTTCTTAAACACCCCTGGGAACAAGGACTCCAGCACCTCCCTGTGCAGTCCACCCCTGTACCCAGTCACTCTTTCTGTGAAGAAATTCTTCCTAATGCTCAACCTAAACCTCCCATAGTGTAGCATATGACTGTGGCCTCTTCTGCTGTCGCTGGCTGCCTAGGAGAAGAGACCAACACCCACCGGGCTACACCCTCCTTTCAGGGAGGTGTAGAGAGTGAAAAGGGGACTCCTCTAAGACTCCTTTTTCCAGGCTAAACAACTCCATCTCCCTCAGCTGCTCCTCACAGGATTTCTGCTTCAGACCCCTCACCAGCTTTGTTGCCCTACTGTGAGCTCATTCCAGCACCTCAGTGTCATACCTGAATTGCAGGCCCAGAACTGCATGCAGACCTAAAAGCATGCCTCGCCAGTGGGAAGTACCTCAGGGGAAAACCCAAAATTCTGCTGATGGTACCAGTCCTTTATCCCCTTATTGATAACATGGGTTTTCTTGTTCATTTCATCATTCATCCCAGCACTGAAGGCATTGAGCAGAACACTACCTGTGCTCTTGTCCCGTCATTGACCAACCCAGAGCCTTGAAGCCCATTTTAATTACCCTTCTTGTCAACCTGATCACTGCCAGCCTTGACAACCAGTAGTGGGTAATAATTGGAGAGATGAATTAGTTCAGTGAGTCTCATGGCGATAGTCCACACTCTGGCCCCATGGAGGAGGCAGAATTCCCTGGAATGGGTCTGGTTGAAATTGAGGGCCCTCAGTTCCCTTCAGAAGGGAGTCACATACTACAACTACCCTTCCTTTCATCTTAATGAGGTTGTGATCTGTCTGACAGATGGAGTGCAACTGGGAGACCCTCTAGACAGATTGTCTCTAGTGTCGTCTGCCAGACCCTCTAGATCCAGTGCCTTGTACTTATTTTTAAAGGGCATCTGGACAGGTGATGGGGGTCAGGAAGGGATTCTTTTACATCTCTGAGCAGACATCTCTTTCCATTGCCCCCCATCTACTAGATCTCCTCCTTCTGCCTGGTGGTAAATGGATGGGGGACTTCTGACTCCTGCTGAGCTTCTCTCAGGGTATGAAGGGTTGTCCTAGGGCAACTTTATGATTGTTGTCTCCCTAGTCGTCTGTTCTGTTTATGATATTAAGTTCTGCACCTTTAAGACTTATAGTCATCTACTGTAAAAGCTGATACACTGCAGGTTTCCTAGAAATCAGAGGAATTTATATTATTTTTAACATAAACCTTGCCATTTTCAGATGAGGTGAACACAGCACTGACTTAATTAAATATGGACAATAATATCTGGTAGAGAGAATAAGAGGCAAAGGAATAAAAGGGAGAATGAGAGAAAAATAGACTTTAAGACTGGTTCTGAGAGCAAAGCGGGGGAGAAGAAGCGTAGAGTTTGTTTTTAGAAATGGCACTCACCCTTCTGTATTTTTTTCTCAGACTGTGTTGTCTGCAGCATGAACAGTGGGAGAGAGTTGCCCTTTGATATTAGTTAGGGTTTTTTTAGCTAGCTGAGGCAGAGAAGTTCCCTGGACTGTGGCTTTTATTTTTCTTGGAACTCATCAGCCCTGCTCTAGACTGAGAAAAGATGCAGAAAAACACTGGTAGCTCACACCTGTGGCCCACCAGGGCTTGGGATGCAGCATTTCCAGCACAGGAGGGACTGATAAGAGACCGAGTAACACCACACAAAAAGGACTGTATCTCTGAATAGGCCATCTCTTCAGAACAGCAGAAGGTTTTATTTTTTAATATTATTAATTTTTTTTGAATGCTTGTGAATACTTTGCTTGTTAAATAAACAGGTTTTTTCCACTTTTCTTCAAGGATATATTTTCCTGAACCAGTAGGGGGAGGGGCCCCTTGAATCAGCTTTCTAGAGAGAAGTTTCCTCCCAAATGTGCCCTAAATCAGGACAAAGATGTTCCTCCACGAGTCTATTTCTCTTTCACTCTCCCTAATAGTCCTTTGCTTCCTAGCCTCTCTAGCAGATCTTATTCTCCATATTTAATTAAGCCAGCACTGTGTTCACCTCCTCTGAAAATGACAAGGTTTATGTTAAAAATAATATCAACTCCTCTAACTTCTAGACAACCTGCAGTGTGTGAGCTCTTACACTAGATGATTCAGTACAGTACTGGCTATAGTAAGTAACTCAATTCTGTCCAACCTCTAAAACAACTTTGTGTGTGTCCTTAGATAAGAAAAGGATCCAATTTTGATGACTCTGGTCTGTGGTACTGCAGGCTGTCTGTGTTTGTGGAGACAGACAACCCAACCGGTTTTGTACTTTTGGTGTTACAACTATACAAACAAATTCTACAAATGCAACTGAATGGCGTTGTTAACTTTATACATATCCATCAAATAATAAAAGATCATGACTAAGTGAAGAAGCCTTCACAAGAGAAATCCAAAAGCCTTAAACCAAGTATGGGACCCTTGGAGGGACAATTCACTTATGAATTTACTCAACAGGCTCAAGAATCAAATATTTTAAGGACATTACAAACAAAGGATGTGTATTTTTTAGTCATATACCAAGATGTGACCTGTAAAACCTAACTAGGACAGGAAATGTTTCCTTTAATAATTTTAAATTGATTTGGTTAACAGTGCTTTCAAAAGCAGTTATATATTTCTCTAAACACAAAATGACTCCTGCAGCTCTGGGATGTGTTACACCACCTGTATCCAGTACATGGCAATTTAAAATATATTCATTTTAAACAGAAACAGGAGGAGCGCCTGGTGCTATCTATACCCTAAATCACTAGACACTATTAGAAGAATTTTATATATTTAAAAGATAAGGACTTAAGGATTTATCTATTTATGGATGTGAGTCACAAACCTGGGTTAAAATCTATTGTTTCCCCTGTTGGTTGGTTTTCCCATGGTTCTTTGGGAAATTTGAAATGTTTCAACATTTTTGTTGAAATGTTTCCTGTTTATAGTGTTAAGTTGTAAGTAATGAACCTGCGGCATGACAATTTGAAAACTTGTATTGTTGGTAATCCCACCTGGCAGCTCCTGGGAATGAATGTTACAACTTCAATGATATATGGGATACATCGCTAGCTGGGAGAAGCTAGGCTTGTGGAGCTGGGTGAAAACATCTGTGTCATCATGCTGCCTTGTCATCCTGTCTACAAGGCACCTGCAGAAGGATGACAAACACTTCATATTTTTTAAACACAAAAGGGGAAACTGTGACAGCTGTAGCTGGTCTATGGCTGCACAGATAATTTAGCATAACAGGCACCAACTCGACCAGCCTAGCTCATTAGAAAATTGACGTAAACGAGCCCCGAGCATGTTGAAGGTAGGTCAGTTTCAATCTTACACAAGGGACCTCAGCCAATCCCTTTGAACCAAGAATGCACCCCTATAATCGGCCAGTGTGGTGTAAGTGTAGGGGAAGGGATTAAAACTGCAGGAGTTGGATGGTGAGTACTGCTGCCTATTACCTGTTCCCAACAAACCTCTCCTGTAGAAATGCAGGTTGGGTTAACATTCAGGCAACACAGATCACACAAAGCACCCACCACAGCTGGCTCAGCAAGAGAGGCAGAAGGCTCTTTGAGGGTATGTTCCAGCGGAGGTTTATCACATGGAGGCTGAAGGAAAGCCAGGCAAAAGAGAGAGAGCATGTGCTCTGGATGGCTTAAGAAGGGATGGGTGTCAGAGCTAAGGGCAGGGCAAAGGCGATTGATCTGTAGGGGAGAGGGGGCAGCCCCCAGGGGTAACCAATGAGGAAAAAAGGAAAGGAGAAACCAGGGTAGGTTGTGAAATGTAGGGATCAGTGAGACAGAGGTCTAGGGGGGAGTCTTGTATTTTTCCACAGGAAGAATGAACTCTGTGGTGCAATTGCCCTTGGGAGTTGGCTGGGGGGAGGAGGTTCATGCGAGAGGGGGTACCAGGGATTACAAGTGAACTCATCCCTGGTGAGTCATAGCTGTACTAACTACCAAAGAAGAGCAGCCTTGCCCTTAATGGGTCACAGCTGTGACTAATAAAGATAAGGGTGGATTGGCTGGTCAGAGAGAATCTTGAGAGAATCTTGAGACCTGGAGGAGGTAGATGAGCCCTGGGGAAGAAGGAATGATCCAGAGACACAAAGAATGAAGCAAGGAAGAGAGTTGCTGCTGCAAAAGATCTGCAGTGAAGTCAGTCTGGGTCTGATGGGGTTAGAGACTGGCCTGCAGTCAGAGGCAGCAAGGAAATACATGCAGTCATATTCTAGCAGGAAATAGCCAGCAGTAAGAGTCTGCCAGAGAAGACAACGGTAGAAGCTTGCTGCAGCCAGAGTCAGAATGGCTAAGCTGTAAAGAAGAATAAACTGGGACCCTTTTCACATTGTTAAATGAGAGTCTGTGTCTTGGCTCATTTCCACCCCTAACAAGAGATCTGCTGCAATAGGTAGGGTTAAGGCTTCTATCCAATCAGATATGTAAGTGTGGGACATTTGAAGCCCCTATAACAGGAGCTGCCCAACAATAAACTTAGGCTGTTGCTGCATGACCTTGCTGTGTTCTTGTTGCATTCCTGTCTCCGTCACCAGCACCAGTTATATTGGTACCGTAGAGATCTGCATCTGTGATGTGTGAAAAAAGGCATAGGTGCTTGGAGAGCCTGACATGACCTGAAAGTCCTCTGCAGAGGGGAGGAAATCATGCCAGCCTTCTTTCCAGTGCCACTTCATGAGCTGTCACCAAGATGCTAGAAGCCTGGCTGTGGGAACAGCATAAGGATGGCTGAAGATTTTTGTTGCATATCCCCCAGACTGATGCACTTGCCATCTTTTACAATTCTCTGTTAACAAATTACTATTTGGTCAAATTTCTACATCTGACCATTACTGTTTTCCATAGACTATTGTGATTTTTGCTGTGTATTTTTTGTTGGTTTGGTTTATTTTTTTTTTATTTATAAAGGGATATCCTATTATCTGATATATTCTTCTTACATGTGATTTTGAATGACCAGTCTGTCTTCAGTTACAGTCAGAAACAAAGTATCTCTGAGAAGTCTAAAAGTTTTTACAAGCTTTACCTTTGATTAAATTCAACTTCAATGAAGATTTTTATCTACAATTTAAACCTTATGACTACTAATTTTTTCCCCCTTAAATTTACCTTTGAGCATAGTCCTGAAGTCAAAGACATTATTATAATATGGTACTATTTCTCCAGTCACAGAGATCTGGTGCTAAAATGTTTGCCAAAAGTTTATGATGAATACTACTGCTTAAGCAATTTTTATACTTTTCTAAACTCTCTGTCACTGTGGCCTCTTAAGTCTTGAGTTCTTTAGTTAGTAGGGTTGTATTGTAGTTGCAGTATATGTGAGAAAGAAATTGTAGTAAATTTAGATGTCAGCTATTTCTGTTTATTATCTTCACCTTACAAAATGTGGAGGGTTTTCCATCTTCCTGTTCTACAGGCTGTCCATGCAGCACTGGCAGTAAGTTGTGCTGGACTCAAACAGCATTGTGTGTGTCAGACAGTCTTTGGTGTTTTAGAGCTGTCGTCCCTCTGCCTTCAGCTGTCACCTGTCTCTCTTAACACTTTCGCGGAGAAGCTAATCCTGTTCATTCCGTAATTTGCATGTGGGCATCAGATGAAGCTACAAAGCCAAACCTCAGAATTTCCTGGGTAGGTCCATAATCCTTTGAGTATCATGATAAATTGCCTCTGGAGAAGTTGATATCGGGAGCAGCAGTCCTACTTTACTGCGTCAGTAAGGAGATGACATGACAGCCATTTCTGCAGTTGGGCCATCAGAATACCAATTGCTAATGGCTACCAAGTTTGCATTTTTTTGGTATGGTCTAAGTTCATCTAATGCAGAAAGAACAACGTAGACAGCTAGTGCTTCCTACACTGTGCACTGAGGAACTGAAGTAAAGGTTGATGGACAAGTGAGAATTCAAAAGCGGTTCTGTTCATAGTCTTCAAATTAAGAGGGGTTCTTTCTTTTAAAATATTTCCATTTAGTATTCTGATCTATTTTATTTTACTTGTTTTTTTCATTCTAGTCATTTTTTGATTCTATATAGTTTGTGGAGTTAATTAAAAATGATGTTTTCTTTCTCAAGATTGATCTTTTATTTTATGCCCATCATTTTTTTTTCCTTTGAGTAAGCAATTCTAGTTACTTTCACTTTTGTGAATGAAGCCCTAAAGAAGATACTGAATTTTATATTCCTTTTAGACAAAGATTTCTTTTCTTAGATTAGAAATGTAATTCTACCTGGGGTTGGAAAGTGTTACATTTCTGTACAAAAACTTCTGAGTGTTTTTGTCCTATTACATCATTTAATGCAGTTATTTCTGATACTTTGGCATTTGTGATGCAAAGCCTGTGTTGTCTAAGACAACATTGTCATTGTTTAACCCCATCTGGCAATTCAGTACTATGCAGCTGCTCACTCTTTCACCCCACAGTGGAATGGGAAGGAGAATTAGAAAAAAGTAAATCTTTGAGTTAAGAACAATTTAGTAACTGAAGTAGTTAAAAAAACTCAAAAAAACCATTAAGCCCCTAAATAATGAAGAGAGAAATAATAAAAAAAAGACAGGAATAAAGTTTAATAAAACAAAGTGGTGCAAAGTACAATTGATCACCACCTGCTGACCAAGCAACAATCAGTCCCTCCTGGCCAGCTCTCTGCACTTTATACAGTGGGCATGATCTTCTATGGTGTGTAATATCCCTTTGGCCAGTTCAGGTCCCATGTCCTGGCTGTTCTCCCTACCAACTTCTTATGTACCTGCTCACTGGCAGAGCAGGAGACACTGGACAGTCCTTGACTCAGTGTAAGCAATGCTCAGCAACAGCCAAACCGTGTGTTATCAACATTATTCTCACACTGAATCCAAAGCATGGCACCATACCTACTACTAGGAAAAAAATTAACTCTGTCCCTGCCAAAACCAGGACTGGTGCATTTCATCAGCTGTTTCTTTGTTTGTGTTTTTTTTTTTTTTTTTAAACTCAGGATGGCTTCAAAGCATTAAGTTTTGAAAGAAATATTTTTCGTCTGTATCTCTAAGGTTGCTCGTGGTTTAGAAGATCAAATATGATTTTCTAAATTTGTGGGCTCTTCTGTGTACTAGACAACAAACAGCAAAGCTAGATATGGTATATTAAGTATGGACAATATGGATTATTAGAAAAAAGGAAACGTATTAAAATGTGTGGGCATGTGTGCTGTTACATCATAAGATGAAGATGTTTTCACCATCCAATCCTGTCTACTCTGTCAGGTCTTGTTTTTGTCCTTAAAAACATACTTCATTTTATGATAAAAACAGACCTTCTCTAACAGCCAACACTGTTTCCCTGAGCTGTTCCCTACAGTTAAATCCATTATTGGTCACTTATTGAGTGACACTGTAATAAACCTTGATCTATGAAGGAAAACCATTCTTGTAGTCTTAGTTACTGCCCCAACTCACTTTACAGTTGATGTATAAAAAATGCTCCTACAAGAGTAATCTGACCTACTGTGAACCTTGAGTGGGATGAAACATGCCTTAAAAGTGCCATTTACTTTCTGCAGGCTACAAGAGTCTTGACAGCTGGTTGACGTGCAGACTTTTTTGCTCAGATGCCCTTTTGAATGAGTAGTCCAAGGGATGCTGGTGGGCAGTGGCTTCTGTGAGTGAGAGGATTATATTGAGGACTGTCCATCTATCTTATTTACCAAGCAGAGTTTTGAATTTAACTTAATAAGTGATCTTCACTAGCAAGTCCTGACAATGCAAATATATCTCTACCATGAGCAGGAACACCATCAAAATTTTGTCAAATTTCCCAGTGTGCATCTTTGCAAACTTGCAAACATTATGCTTTTGAGCACATATTATTCTTGCTGTTGAAGTGCAAGCAAAACATGAAAAAACAGAAAACCCTAGAACTACGGCTGAAGTGAAAGAAAGTGGAACTGGAATACAAAGACTGCCATATATTCACAAACTCTTATCGTATTCATGCAAGTCTTCTGAAAGTATTTCTGTAGCAGATGTCATTGGCTCACGTTAGAGCCAGAAGGAAGCAAAGAGGGAACAATGAAGTCTGCAACATAAACAGCAGGCTCCAAACAAACAGAATATCTGTTGTGGGGTTGCTGCATGTGGAGAAACCTGGTGGCTCTTGGAGTCAGTCCTGTCACAGCTGATGGCAGTAGAATGTCACCACTTGGAAGTGCTCTGATGATCTCTACAATCTGCTACCACCTGTGTCAATAGGTAAAAATAAACATTATATAAAGTCCTAGACTTCATAAAAATCTTCATTTGTCTGCGGGCCAGTTTCAGGAAGGATGGTAGATGCTGAAGTAGAACCATTTGAAAATTAAAATATCACCTATTTGTGCCCTATCCAACTTGAAACATAACAGATAATTTCTTACATACTTTTTTTTTGGTGAAATTCTGCTTCTTGAAAATCTTAATGTCATTGGATTTTTTTTTTTGTGTGAAAATGCCTGTTTTCCAGAGACTTCAAGGATTTAAATTAAATGCACGGTTTGTAGCTATGAAGATGATCAGAATGAATCTGGGGATCAGACTCCCATCCCGTTGAAGATCTCTGCTCTGATCTGTTACTATCCTTTGCAGCAGGCACAGAATTTGTTACCTCCACAAATTCAGGTCTTGTCCCCTGAAGACTGCACCAGTTCAGATGGCTTCTGTAAGGTACAGCTTCAGCTTCAATCATCACTGCTGGCTAGCACTGTGAAGGAGGAGAAAAAAGCCTTTTAAAATTATATAAATAGCAAAAGGAGGATCAGAGAGATAACATTTTACTTCATTAAGTCAGTTCACAAATCAGGATTTAGACAAGGCAAAGACATAGATAATATATTCCTCTCCTTTGTATTTGACACTCGTGATGGGGCCTGGGACCCTAGCCCTGTGCTGGAAGACTGTGGATCTCAGGGAGGATGACAAACTCACAGCTAACCCAGAACATGCTTGAGACTTGCTGCTTTATTTGGATGTGCACCAGACTCCTGGAGCCCAAAGGGATTCATCCCAGGGTATTGAAAGAGATGCCGTCATGGGGCCTATCTCTATTATTTTCCAACAGGCTGGTAGTCTGGAGAGATCCTTGTAGACAGTAAATTAATGTGTGCTGTCCCAGTTTTCAAGAAGGGCAAGAAAGAACCCCCTGTTAATAACAGGCCTACTAATCCCACCTCAGTATCTGATAAAATTATGGAGAAGGTTTTCTCTGGAAATTAATGAAAAGTGATTGAGAGACAACATTGTTCATACCCAGGATGAGTTCACAAGGGGAAAATCCTCCTTAAGTAGCTTGATTTCCTTTCAAGACAAGGACAGCCATCTAGCTGACCAAAATAACTTAGTAGATGTGGGGAATTTTGTGAATTTTGGGAGCTTTTTGATTCTGTTTTCCACAGTAATCTTCTGGACAAAATGTTCAGCAAACAGCTGCTCTATAATACGTTGGGTGACTACAGCCCTGTCAGTCTATCCTTGGTTCCTGGAAAAATTAGGAATCATGCTGGGTACTACTGAGAGAACAATGCAAGAATCAGGCACAGTTAATTCAGGTTCACTAGGCGAAAGTTCTGTTTACCAATTTTGACATCCTTCTACATGAAGGTCGCCTGCCACATGGATGAAGATGGTGGTTGTAGTTTTTCTAGATTTTGGTAAGGCTTTTGATACTGCCTCTCACAGCATCCTTCTGGATGAACTGTCCAGATACAAAATGACAAGGTCTGCCATTAGCTGGATGAAGAACTGATTGAAAAAGTGTTGGAGTGAAGGAGACCATCAGTGGTTGCTGACCTGTCAGCAGTGGTGTTCCTCAGGGCTTAATCCTAGGACCTGTTCTATTCAATATTTTCATCAATGATCAGGATGCAGGAGCTGAACACCTCAGTAGCAATGATGATACCAATCTGGAATGTGCTGTTGATTCTCTCGAGTCCATCTGCTAGGCCTGTTATAGAGACTGTTATAGAGGCCTAGCAGATGGATAGGGATAGACTGGAGCATTGGCAATCATCAGTGGCATGAAATTTAATAAATAAAAGTGCCAGATTCTGCACCTGGGATGGGAACAACCCTGGTTGTCTGTATGTGCTAGGGAATGAGATGATGGAGAGCAGCACTACAGGAAGAAACCTAGGGTCCTGTCTGTGGCAAGTTGAACGTGAGCCAGCAGTGCCCTGGCAGCCTGGAGGGCCCCCATGTCCTGGGGTGCATCAGGCACAGCATCACAGCCAGGCAAGGGATGGGATTGTCCTGCTCTGCTCTGCTCTGCTCTGGGGCAGCCCCACCTTGAGTGCTGGAGCCACAATGTAAGAAAGACATTGAGCTCTTAGAGAGTGTCCAAAGGAGAGCAATGAAGGTGATGAAGGGCCTTGAGGTGAAGCTGATGATGAGTGGCTGAGGTCACTTGGTCTGTTCAGTCTGGAGAAGAGGAGACTGAGAGGAGACCTCACTGCAGTCTACAAATTCCTCATGAAGGGAAGAGGAGGGGCAGGCACTGATCTCTTCTCAGTAGTAACCTGTGACAGGACCCAAGGAGATGGCATGAAGCTGAGTTGGGGAGGCTTAGGTTGAATATCAAGAAATATTTTTTCACCCAGGGGTGGTTGGGCATTGTAACAGTTTGGACAATGCTCTCAGGATATGATGTGATTCTTGGGGTATACTGCATAGAAGAAGGAGTTGGATTTGATAATCCTGATGGGTCCCTTCCCCTCAGTATATTCTGTGATTATGTGATTCTGCACCTAAGATAGAGTAACTTGGATACAAGTATGAACTGGGACAGGAGTGGCTGGAGATGAGCCCTACAGAGCAGGACCTTTTGTTGTTGGTCAATGGCAGGCTCTCTGTGAGCCAGCAGTGGGTCCAGGCAGCCAAGAGGGCAAACTGCATCATACACTGCCTGATAGTTATAAGAGGAGATAATTCTGTTTGGATGCAGCATTGGTGCCACCTCACTTTTTGAGTTGAATGCAGTTCCGGGCCCCACCATCTAAGAAGGATGATGTGAATGTAATAAAATGCATCCAAAGGGATGTGAAAAAGCTGTTGAAAGGGCTAGAATGTATGCCCTATGTCCACTTTTCTCAAAAAGTGCCAACTATGTCCTGAAGTACATCCCATGCCACAAAGCAATGGGACATGACAAAACTGAATGAAGATGCTTCAGAGGTGGTTCAGATTTGACAGTAGGAAAGGGTTCTTTACCGAAATGGTTTGTCACTGGAGAGGGGTTCCCCAGGGATGTGGTCCGGGCACCAATGCTGTAAAATTTCAAGGGTCACCTGGATGATTCTCATAGTCTTGTGATTTAGTTTTAGGTAGTCTGGCTGGAGCAGGGATTTGGACTTGATAGTCCTGGTGGGTGGGGCTTTAACTTGAGAGATTCTGTGATTGTATAGTTACATGTGATGCTGAAGCACCAAAGAGGAGGAATATATTTTTATTCAATTCCCAAGTCCCAATTTCCTTTTCAAGATATGCCAAATGACGTATTTATTGAAGATTGCAGGCAAAGCTGAAGAAAACACTATTGAGATAGCATTTACCTCTTCTTCTTCATGCAAGAAAGATTTGCTCCATCAGGACCTCAGCCAGCAGAAAATCTTATAAATCACCTGTAGCCCAGTTGAAGAATAGTGATACTGGTTTGCCATGATTGTTTGCCATTATACTCAGGGCATTGTGTTTTTGAAATATTGTAATTCAAAGGTCCTAGTTATGTTTTTGAAACGCAAACTAGAGAAGTTTGCTGACTGTGAAATGATGGAACTTGGAATTCAATGTACTGATTTACCAAGAAAGAACTAGCAGCAAGTTGGACAGAAAAGAAGGCAAGAAAATGATTTTGTACAGGAGATATTACTTCACTGCTTTGATTTGGCATTGGATGATGTGCTCTCAGACATCACCCTTGCTTAAGGGGGAAAAAAGTACAGTTTCAAAATGTCCCTGAATTAGTGTGGATGCCAAAGGATAATATGAGAGGGGGAAAGATGGGGAGAGAAATATTGTCACACATTAATAATTATACAAATAAGGGACATTGCATTCAGAAAAAAGTCAAACAAAGTTAAGCATTGAGATTTGCTAAGCATTTTTAAATTCACTTTTTTCTTGCATTTACCAGCCTCTGACAGAGAAAAGCAAACATCAGACAGTTGTTTTGCAATTCACCTAACCTGAAACCAAATTAAACTGAAGGATGCAGCATGGTTGGATTCATTTGAGTGACAAGCAGCTTTGTTATAAATATGAAATGATGTTATGAAGATGAACATGCTATCCAAAGAGAGCATTGGCTATAGGTAACTGCAGCATTTACATGCTGTTTTCTGACTGATATTTCCTGCTGCTTCTAGTTGGCAAAATGCCTTGTGGAGGTCTTGCTGTGAGTCAAGAAGCTCTAGAAATAGTGGTAGCTGGAAATGGGGATAAGCGTCATTAGTTTAAATACTTCTTTCTTGAAACCAGTACTTTCAGTAATATTTAATTCTTCTTTCATCTCCAGGTGGGGGTTGTCCTCAGTCCTCCATCGGGGCAGGGACCCAAAACCTCTTTGGCAGACAAATGAGATGCAGTTACCTGGGGAGAATAAGGACAGAGAAAGGTGGGTTGTGGGGCCATGGAGGAATTGGGTAACTTATTTTGAGACAAGCAGATTGCATCCAAGTGAGAGAGGACATTAAGAAAGTCGAGGGAGGGATGTACCATGGGTTTGTTTCTAGGCATACCAAAAGAAAATCTCTTACAGAGAAACAATTCTGTTCTGTTCTGTGGAGATGAGGTCAGCTTTTATTGTTGTGGTTATATTTGACTGTTGCGGGGTTTTAGTTTTTTTTT
>JAWWMS010000126.1:170266-181372 GCA_035048045.1 Chlorospingus semifuscus
TTTGCTTTGTGTGATTGGTCAAAAAACTTATAAAGTAAGTTGTAACATTAAGTTCTTTGTCTGCTGCCTGGGATGTGGGCTGATGACATCTTCCCATTGTCATAACCATGTAATGAGACTGATGCTGGAAAATAAAACAGCTCAAGGCATGTTCCTAGCAGTCCTGTCCTGATCATGATTTGTACATAGACCCCGGCTGGCGATAAAACACAACTCCTCTTGGCTCCCCAAATATCAGTACTGAAGTAGATGTTCAAAGCAAAAGCTCCCTCTACACACCATGCCTGATAACCGCATGGAGCAAATAGATTGCCCTCATCACACAGCAAACCTGTATGAGAAAGTGCAATCGCCCTGGAATTTTAGGGATAATTACAAATTAGCCTACAGGTGAAAACTTTAGTTTCGCTAACAAAAAAACCGATCAATAACACATGCTAAAGAAGTTCCACCGTACAACCAACTGCCAGCAGAAGAAACATTACGGTCTTTTTACTAATGGTTCTTGCTGCATCGTAGAGATGAAACAAAAGTAGAAAAAGGCCATATGCAGCCCCGCACGACAGGTCGCAAAAGTTACCAAAGGAGAAAGTAGATCAAGCCAACTTACTGAACGCAAAGCTGTTCAACTGGACATAGACAAAAGAAAGAAGTGACCAAAGTCCTACCTCAACACTGATTCATGGATGGTGGCCAATGCTCTGTGAGAATAATTAGAAAAGTGGAAAAAGGTTAATTAGTAGTGTAGAAGCAAGTAAATTTAGCCTGCTGATAAGTGGAAAGACATCGCTACCAAGGTGGAAGAACTACCTGTAAAAGTCCACCATGTAGATGCCCATGTCTCCAGGAGTAAAGCCAATGAAGAACACCAAAACAATCAGCAGGTAGATCAGGCTGCAAAGATAGAAGTGTCAAAAATAAACTTAGATTAGCAACACAAAAGAGAGTTGTTCCTAGCTACATAGGCTCATGATGCCTCAGGTCATCAGGGTAGAGATGCCACCTGTAAGTGGGCATGAGACCGAAGAGTAGATCTAAACTTGGACAGTATTTCTCAAGTTATCCATGACTGCAAGACCTGTGCTGCCATCAAACAAGCCAAGCAGGTGAAGCCCCTATAGTGTAATAGTGTCCCAATATAAATATAGAGAAGCCTGACAGATTAATTACATTACACTGCCCCAGACAGGCCAAGGCAAGCGCTACATGCTCACAATCATAGAAGCCACCACAAGATGGTTAGATACCTACCCTGTGCCTCATGCTACTGCCCGTAACACCAACCTGGGCCTTGAACAGCAGGAGGCATGGTACTCCTGAGAAAACTAAGTCAAACAGGACTCATTTCAAGAGCAACCTAATCCACACCTAGACTAAAAAACATTCAATAAGTATACCATATCCCCTACCATGCACCAGCTGCAGGCAAAGTGGAAAGGTACAATGGACTATGAAAAACACTTTAAAAGCATTAAGTGGGGGATCTTTCAAAAATTAAGAGCAGCATCTAGCAAAAGCCACCAAGTTAATTAAAATGTGATGTTCTACGAACCAAACAGGCCGAGCCCTACCCAGTCTGA
The DNA here is from genome assembly GCA_035048045.1 of Chlorospingus semifuscus. Taxonomy (NCBI): domain Eukaryota; kingdom Metazoa; phylum Chordata; class Aves; order Passeriformes; family Passerellidae; genus Chlorospingus; species Chlorospingus semifuscus. The sequence goes on from JAWWMS010000126.1 coordinate 171,847, forward strand.
GCCCCTGCATACAGTAGACAAAGTCCCAATAGTACATGTCAGAAGTTTGTCAAAGAAGACATGAATAATGAATTAATTGAATAATGAATTCAAGTACAAACAAACCTATTTGTAGGGTTGTCTTTACTCAAGAACCAGGTTGCACATAGTAGATAATACAGAAAGAGAGAACAACAGAATATATACCTCAGGGAGATCTAATTGTTAAGTGAGAACTATGTGTAAATATCACTGTTTGCTAAATGTTACTGCCATTGTCTATATATAGCTATATATTGTATCTATAATGTGTTTGTAAAGTTAGAATATATATTAATTTTAGTAGTAAGCTGATGATATAGGGATAAAGGTACTATTACAGTGAGAGACTCTCAGGGTCTATCCAACCCTGGTTGCCATAGGTGTCCAGATAGCGAAGTACAGGTAAGCACCTGTCCAGGTTGTTCAGGCAGGCTCCCAGCCACAGGCAATCTTAGCAAGCAGCTCAGCTCAGCTCAGCTCTTAATTGAGACCAGCTCTTTGGTGAATTCAGCTCTTTAGTGATTTCAGCTCTTCGCTTGCTAAGTGCCTTGGCAGATGCAGGGAGAGAGAGGAGATGAGTTGTATGAGGTCCTACAGAGGTGTCTTTATTGGCAGCTTCTGCAGAGGGTAACAGTGACAGCTCTTCTGCTGAACAGCGCAGAGAGGGTATAGGGGTTTTGGGAAACAGTCCAATAGTAAGGGTAGAGGTGAATATGACCTATAATCTTACAGAGAGATAATGAGGGTCTGATGGTGGAAGAGGGGCTTGTTTGGTCCAGTCATCATGACTCGGCATTTCTCATCTTGGGCAGCTGACTGCCAGGGAAGCCTTGCAGGCCCTGTGGCTGCTACAAGATACCGCAAAAGTAAGATAATGAGTTCTGAATTTTCAGCCAGTGCAATAATATAGGCCCATTGAAAACCTTTTTGGGGAACATATTCCTTAGAATTTTGAAGTCATTATGCGAAAGATAATTCAAACTAATTTTGGAATTGATGGTCTTAGAGATTGAAGACAAAAGTGAAAATTTGTTAATTGTAACATCTATATTTAATTCTTTTGCAGAATATATATCCCTCCCAGCAGAAGACTGCTAATTTTTTAAATGTAATGAAAAGCAGTATTAACCAACAGACAGGAAAAATCAACTAATTTTATTAGCATTTGATAGGACTTTACATTTCTCCATCTATATATATCAACCAAGATTTATAACCTCACTTGCTTTTCACTCTTGAGTGAATACATTTAATAACAAAGCTTATATTAAAATGAAGATGAACACTGCATTCACTAAATCTTAGTACAGATCACTGTGAAAAGGAATTATATGTACAAGGTGTGTACCTTACAAATTAATTTGATGTATGTCAGTCTGAATTCTTGGGGTAATGATGGGCTATCTTAACTCCTTCTGGAATCATTAGACTATCAAAAGTGTTTTGTGTTCCTAAAACCCCCAAATATCAATCCTGGAAATCAAACAAAGACCAAGACATGAAATCAGAAAGCTCAAGTTCACAGAGGTTGTAAGTGATGAACGTGTGACAGTGCTTTTACTGGACAAGAACACCAATTTTATCTGCCTTAGGCTCACATAATTAGGCTTCTAGAAACTAAATCAATGAAGATGAATTATTTAGCTTACAAAATTATTAAAATGAATCATCTGTATCACTAAAATAAATTATTAACTGTGTAGGGGTAACTGTTTGAAATGGTTTTACTCACACTTGGCTCTCATGCTTCAAAAAATCAAATAATTGTTGTAAAAGTAGAACCCAGAAATATTAATCAAAATAATTAATCAATATAACCAGTGAAATCAGACATGTTCTGAGATTGTCTATCTCGTCTGTTAATTTACTCTCGAGTTGTACTACCAAATGGTAAAATTTGGTCTTAAAAAGCATAATTGGCACTGAAAGGCTTTATTGTTCTTGGATGTAATAGGGAAGTATTAAACGTTATAAAATAGCACTGGCAATCACATTTATGAACAAGGAGTTAGATGTATTTTCTTAATTTTATTCCAGGTTACAGCCTCATAATATGAATATAGAAGCAGAGTGTCCTCTTGAATAGGCTTGAGCTTGATGTTCTTGAATGTATGTAAGAAAGGGAGTACAGGCAAAAATTAGATTTCAGTATGATACTCAGGCTTGTTTTGCTGCTGGTTTTTGATGGCAGAAGAACAAAACTCAATGTGATTCAGCTCAGTATGAGCTACTGAATGCAGAAAGCATTCCAGAAAGGAAATTTCAGTGTTTATGTAGAATTACCAAACTGATAAGAAGAGTGAAATGCAGAAATTTTCAACTCACATAATGAAAAATGGTTTAAAATCACTCCTAAAAACAATGTCAGAGAGAGTAATTTTGAGGGGTTTTTTGACTGTTGCCTCAACTCCTTGTGGTGACTATGAATATAGTGATGATAACCTATTTAAACCATAAGTACAAATTAGAGCCTAGCAAAAATTATATGGTGATTTGAACAGAAAGGTATTACCTCCCTGTAGAAAGAGATTATTCAATGCCTTTGGAATTATTTGCAAAGAAATTATAAATATAATGGTTTTAATTATATTGCATTGTATCATATTATATTGTACCATATTACATTGTATCATACTGTATTGAATAATATTTTATTATATTATATTGCATTATATTTATATTGTATTGTATTATATTTTTAATAAAGAAAAAACCAGATTAGAACTCCATATCGAAGAACTGAAAGCTGAAAAATCTAGTTGTGATCATAAAATACTTTTTTGTTTTGTTAGACTCTTATAAGTTGGTGAAATATTTGCTCAAATAAGGATGCCAGGATTGTGATCACACTGTGCGCCAAAGGAGGATAGTAGATTTTGCATTAAAAAGCATAGACTCATTAGATTAACAAGTGAGAATGTTTTCCGAAATAGAATATTTACCAGTATGGCATTGTGCCCACATTTTGCAGCCATAGAGTATCTGGAATAGCCCTTGTAGATCTACCAAATCATGGCACAAAATGTTTCAAATACAAAATGTCAACTGTATGTGCCTGGTATGTTTTCTTGTGTCTTGTATTAGTGTTGTTGAAATCAGAGTTGTTTTTTCCAAGGATTTCAATTTTTTTTTAAAACACTTCATGATTTTGAAATACTGCTCAGTAGCAATTCAAGTTTAAACTAACCACTTTAATTCTTGTTCTGACTGCCTTTGGACAAATAATAGCAGCTGTTTGTCAAATTTCTTAGCTGCCTTATGTATCCTTGACCCATCATACAAACACATCTTATTTTTTATTTTAAACATTCATTGCTCTCCTAAATTGTATAAGGAAGGACTTGAAAGAGAGGAATCAAAAAGAAAATCAATCAGGCATGTTGGGAATATGGAAAATGAAGTATTAAGGGGAATAAAATCCATGGCTACATTAATAGCTTGTATTGTGTAGAGCTCCTGGTCTATGCTTCTACTCTGATCAGGCTGTGTGAGCCCTGAACCAGCTGCAGTCCAACTGGCTTCAGAGCTAGGGCTTATTCTCTAAACAGAGGCACAATGCTTGTGTAACCAGAGATGTTATTTGGCAAGGTTCATGTCCGAGACTTGATTAGACTGTAGTCCTTGTACTGATGCAAATCGGTGATGCTGGATGAACCACTTGGTTTTGCTCTTGTGCCAAGTCTATGCCTGTGTGTATATAAGGTCTAATATTATCTTTGTGTTTGGTTAGAAGTTCTAGGCATTTTTGTGCTATATGTTTTATTATATGCATGTAACTTTTGAAGCACTGAGCTGCATCCAAAGTCTAGTGGGCAGCAGGGGAGGGAGGGGATTCTGCCTCTCTGCCCCACTCTGGTAACACCTCACTGGCAGAGCTGCCTCCAGCTCTGGGTCCCAGCACAGGAAAGGACATGGAGCTGTTGAAGTAAGTCCAGAGGAGGGATACCAAGATGATCAGAGGGATGGAGCTCCTCTCCTATGGGGAGAGGCTAAGAGAATTGGGATCGTTCAACCTGGAAAAGAGAAAGCTTCTGGGTGACCTTATTGCAGCCTGAATTCCAGTATTCAAAGGGAATCCACAAGAAAGATAAGAGGCTATTTACAGAAGCATGTAAGGGACAGGATGAGGGGCCCGTGGCTTCAAACTGAAGGAGAGTAGAATTAGAATAGATAATATTAATAAATTCTTTCCTGTGAGGGTGCTGAGGCACTGGAACGGGTGGCCCAAAGAAGCTATGGCTGCCCCATTCCTGGCAGTGTTCAAGGCCTAGTTGGATGGTGCTCTGAGCAGCTCTGAGCAGCCTGGTCTAGTGGAAGGTGTTCCTGCCCATGGCAGAGGGGTTGGAATGACTTCTAAGGTCCCTTTCAACTCAAGCCATTCTATGATAAATTTAAAGATGCACTCTGAAGCTTACAGCAATTCTGGTCTAGTGGTATGTTAAGTAGATTCCAGAATACCAAGTGTTTTTTGTTTTATAATGTGCATGCTACAGAGATTAATACTGTAGGAAAACCTACACAGGTAACTTGTAAGTACTCTGATGAGCTTCCCACTCAGACCACTGTCTTTGAGCTAAGTGTGCATTTATGTTTAATAGTGGCCAGGATATTTCACACAGGTGCCAGAGCAAATCTTGCTCTCCCTTGGAGCATCTGATAACCTTGGATAAAGTTGAGTTGAGGTAAAATTTTCAGTCCAGTCAGTTTTCCCACGTTTAATTTTTTTATATGCTGCTTCACTGAGGCACAATGTCGTATCATCATTCATGAAAAAATTAACTTCTTTGTCAGTGGCAGGATTAAATGGATATTCAAATGGTCACTCAAACTTTTAAATAGAGATTGTCCTGAGTAGGCCCTTGTGTTTGAGGACATAAGAATAAAGCTGTATGTAAAAGAATCCCTTTCAGTTAGCAGAATATAATATTTTAATTGTGAATGATTAAAGCATTATATGTGTTTTATACAAGTCTGCAAATGGACCAGTAATGCTTGAGAATTAAGACATCACAGCAAAAGTTATTTGTTTCTCCAGATTTAAGATGTGTTACCCTTTTGGCTTTATTTGTTAGTAAATTGTGCATGACTTACTTGTTCTGTTGTAATAAAAATCCCAAGTATATAAACTTGTTCAGGAAGAGCACCATCAACTAGACAAGAAAACTGACATTAAGACATTTTTGCTACTGAAAATATGTCTAATTTGCCCGCACTTGGGCTGTGGTAATTGAAATTCAGACTGACATCTGTTTTTCAACTACTATAGACCTGAAAGTAGAGAAAATAATCACATGGAAAAAAATCTTTTATTCATTGAGTCAGTAGGTGTTGATGAGAAATATTCACTTTAATTGATGTTGGCAGATGGACAAGGATAAAGATTTTTGAGCTTCTAATTTAAGAGAATAAGAAAGAAATTACTGCCCAGGTTTTTAGCAAAGCACCATGTTCCTTACTTTGCCAGGTATAAGAAATCTGTTGTCTTCAGGCTGTTCTACTTCTCTGGGGATCTGTCTCATGAATCCTGCCCACTGATGTTATTAATCTTGAAATTAGAAAATCAAGTTTCCTGAACAAGACAAGAACATTAGCTCAATTTTCTTACCAGACACTGCTCATGGTGATTCAGCTCTTATTCTGTGACGACAAGGGTGTTTAAACCAGATTACTTGTTAACAGTCCTGTTTTCAAATGGCTCTGTGCAAACCACATTTACCATTTCATGTTGAAAATTATAGTTTGGCTTAAAACACCAAACAGATCCATAAATGAAGATCAATAGGACAGAGCTAACCCTCTAGAAAATACAGTAGCTGGGTATATTATTCCAGTTTCTGAAGTGAAGGAAAGTTTTCCTTTAATTCCCAGAGTAAGTATATTAAGAGATTAACCAGTGGTTCTAGAAAATATGACACATGAAAATGTTTATCTCAGAAATTTAGGTTAATTCAACTTTAAGAACTTTCAAACACATTGCAAAGGAAAAAAAAGCAAAATGGTTTATTCTGTAGGATGGAAAATCTTTTTCTTCTTACAAGTAAGAGAAATAAACAGATTGTAGTATTTTTTTGAATTGTTCTGTGGAGCCACTTCTATAGATTTCTATGTATCCTCTAATTGGCATTGGATGTTTCTTTCCTGATCTGTTTTTTAATTTCTGTGGGTATGCCTTGAAATTGTCCTGTTACAATAATAATCCTAGAATTTGGATTAGAAGATTGGAAAGCACGATAAATACTTGCATGCACTCTACAATCCTCAGAGAAGTCACAAACATGATCTACAGCAAAGAGCAGCAGCAACTATTACGTAAGTTACTGTTAGTTGATAACTCCAAGTCTTTCAATTTAATGGAAGAAGTCTGACCTCCACTTACTGATGGGATGTATAGATACCACCTTCCTCTTTTCCAAATATAAGCCTAATAATGGGAGAAGTTCTCTATAGCTATTTATTTCTATTGATAAATAAATAAGACTTTTGGCTTAGTCATCTATTGTAATTGTATGTTTAATGAAAAGTGTTCAAGACCTAATCCTCCATTCTAGACCAAATCACAGAGGAAATTTCTTTTATATTTTCCTTTCCCAAATTTTATTCCACACAAAAGTGTTCTTAAGTCAATTTCAATAAATTTTGAGTGTATTTCACCAGATGTGATCTTAATTATTTCTCTGTCTATATGAAAGAATGCAGTCATACTCAGCAAAATAATGTCTTTTTAACATTTGTTCTACCTGCTATTGGAATATTTTTGCCTTCTTGCCTTCTAGGGAAAATTTGAGTAAAAGGAAGAAAAATTTTTCTTCATTTGGATTCCAAAAATAAAGATAGGGGATAGGTTTCTTTGTTTGCTTCGTCTGAGCTACAACTGTAACAAAAAGTCAATTTGCAAGAAAAGTGGCATTTGCTTGATTCTAATTCATGCTCCGGCACCTATGCTCAGCTTTGACACCTTAGAAAAATTGAAAATTAAAGGTCAATGGAAATGGGTATACTGTCAAGGTATGCCTGTATAAGGACAGTCAGTACAGAACAGAAAAAAAGATAAGAAAAAAATATGGCCTTCAAATATAAACAAACACAGAAATAAAGGGGTTTTTTTACAATGATAATGGAAAATTGTTTCCTTTGTATGGAAGAGATAATCTCCCTGGAAAACAGAATTAAATGGATATTTGTGTTTCAGCTTGGAGTCAAGTCAATTTTTTAATTGAAATCCTAGTTTCTAAGGAATTTGATTTCAATCTGGAGATACTTCTTCATGGTCCTTTGAATCCATAATATTTTTAAGCAGCTAAGATTGTTTAGTACTGCATTTCTTTGTCAGGATTATTTGTCTGCTAAATCAAACTGGTGATTTTTAAGATTCAGGTTAGGAGAAATGTCTGCATGGTAAGCACCTTCATTGTATCTAGAGTTTCAGCTATTGCTAAACAGAGTCAAAGCTAATGTCTAGGAAAAAAAACCCAGGGACGTTTGTTAAGAGATTATTTCTTTACTGTACTTAATCTGAGCATTTTTTGCCTCTTTCAAGGAAAATGGAAAGTAATATCTGAGTGAAAGTGTCAAGATTTTACTTTGCAATTCGGGTCTGATCTTTAGACAGGTACTGTGAACTGATGACATCACAGCAAATTCATTTGTGCAAAAACAATTAATAGGAATTAAACTCCAATATTTGTGATTTTTTAGAGAGTATTCAATCTTAATTGCTGAAGTCTGGAGCTGCCTGTATTCAGGTATTGTGTTATATATACTATATTATATTTTTCTTATTTAATAAAGGTTTACAGAGACTGTAGTCTTTGCCCAGAAGAACTGGGCTCAAAAGTCCACATATTACCTGGAAAATCAGACACAAAATGCCAAAATATTCCAGTAACATATACTTTACAGCATTCTGAAATGGCAACCAGCTACTTTAAGAAACTATTATTCTAACAATTTTATGTTATTGACAAGAGGTATTTTTTTCAACATTACAGTAAATATTTTAAAATGTTTTGTGGAATATTTTGCCCAAATTGTGGTTCTTCTTTTGAATTATTTTTTCCTTACTCTTTAACATGTTGAGACACAAAGTGAGCATCCTGATATTTTACCTAATAGTTTATTCTATTTTCTGAAATTTACTCAAGCAGACCTCTTTTTGAGGGAAAGAAAACCAAGTGATTATAGTGGCTTTTGATTAACAGTGAGAATTATTCATCAGCTGGGAACAGTAACTTAAGCTATAATTTAACTATAACATCACAATAACTTAAGCTTCTACTACTAGAGATTTGTGTGTAGTGAGAATGGAAGAAACCCTCTGTCCTTTCATATGGAAAAGAAAAGAAATATAGTTACGAGTAAAACTTGATCTGCTTTACAGGATATAAGTTTTGGGAAGACCATTATGTTAAGTTCCATTTTCACAGATTTCACAGAATATTAATACAGTGAATTTATAAACAATGAAAGAAGAAAAAAAAGTTACTTGTTTTACCAATAAATTACAGTTATTAGTTCAACAAGATTAACACAGTGACTTGACTCTTTTGTCTTCTGAAAAATAAGTAAACAATTAAAAATAATCAGATGCCGAGATGTACAATATCTAGTTTTATTTTATATACTTGAATTTTTTAGAATATAAGCTGTAGAAATCCACATATTTAAACCCTCTACTCTTCCAACTTCCTTCAATGTAAGAAAATTCTCCTTTTGCTCTCCCTCATATGCTCCTTGTTTATCTATTTACTAATATTAGACTTCAAGAGAATATTGTAGCATACATTGATTCTAGCTACTGGATCGAATTACTTTTTCTAAGAGCACAGGGGATCAAGGGCTACTGTCATCAATATGCATCAATATGCAACTTGTAGTAACAGGAACAAGACACCATGCATGTGAAAGGGCAAATGTAATGATGAGTTAGGTGTGAATTACATCAGACAGCCTTTGGCTTTGTTGCCCTACTTTGACAATTCATTTGCTAGTGGCATAATTTAACCAAATTAGAACCCTCTGTCAAGTGGGGGTCCTATTTGTCTTTCACAACATGGAACATCAATCTAAAAGGGAATTTAAGCACAAATTATTTTTATGACTGCAGGTATTTTCTATTATGTGAGTTTCTGGCTAGGGGAATTCAGGCACACTGCATTTTCTAAGGTATGTGTTAGCTGAGATAGAAATACCCAGATAAAAGGGGAGGTTTTGAAGGTGGACTGTCATCTTTCACTTGCATTTCTTCAAGGACACATTCTTCCTTGGGATGCAGGTTTGCTTTACACTTTTTAGTAACAGGAAGTACTAAAAAATGTCCACAATGAATCACTGGTTACTCTATTTCTGAAACAATTGTGTTATTTGGCAAGTCCAGTGAGATACTCTTTACATTGCATGATAATGGAGATACATCTGATTTGCAGTATCTCTGTTTTGCAGAGAAAAGAAGAAACCTCACAACTTTATAAAAGTTGTAAAGCTCGGTATGTTTATTTACGGCACCGGA
>JAWWMS010000126.1:188894-200711 GCA_035048045.1 Chlorospingus semifuscus
CTGTAATTTTCAGCTTAAATGTGTCTGTGTTTTTTGGCATAATTTATGACGGTGTTCACAGATATGATTGTTTTCATTAAGATCATTTTTCAATTTCCTTTCTTTTATGAAAAGAGGAAAGGTACTAAGTGATTACAGAAAGATTAATTTCTTAATTCTTTTCCTCTTAACATAAACATTTACTCCATAACGTAAATAGATCCATGATGCACAACACTTCTGTAAAAGAACCTAAAATGACAAAATATTAATATAGTTTGGGCATTATGGAATCAAAATATTCAAGAACTAAACATTTGCTGAAAATCAAGTTTGTCTCAGCATCCTCATACATGGTACTGAAAAATATTTGCTTGTTCCGCTCCTACCTCATTTCAAATCAGGAAGGTAATGAATAGGAAAAGAAACTTATAGACCAGATGGAAAAGACTTCCTCTCAGTCTCTTAGAGGTCTGAGAAGTACTTTAAAAGGAGATTCACACCACGGAGAGGAATCACCAAAATCCAGTGGCGAGTGGATACAAGGGAAGAAGATGCTCACACAGTTTTCTGATACTGTAGGAAGTACAATTTAATACACAAAACCCTTTGTCTAATGTCCTACCAGCAATCTAGCTCCACTGAGAAGCATAACAATGCCATTTTTGTCCTGAAGATATTGGTAGATTCTCATGGGTGGTAGAGATCCTTTACTACTCCTGGGCATGTACAAAAAGCCTTAATTTTTTTTTATATTTACTATATTTAGTAAATATAGAGAGAGACGAGAATGTTGACCTCATGTTCAGAAGGCTTGATTTATTATTTTATGATATATATTACATTCTGACTATGCTAAAGAGAATAGAAGGAAAGGTTCTCAGAAGGCTAGCTAAGCTAAGAATAGAAAAAGAATCAATAACAAAGTTCTGTGTCCCGGCAGAAAGCGAGAACAGCTCTGCCGTGAGTGGTCAGTAAATCCAGACATCCACAGGAGACCAATCACGGATCCACCTGTTGCATTCCACAGCAGCAGATAACCATTGTTTACATTTTGTTGATGAAACTTCTCAGCTTCAGCAGGAAAAATCCTAACGAAAGGATTTTAATGAAAAGATGTCTGTGACAGGGATACATGCCACTTGGGAGAGTGACAGGGTGGAAACCAATGGGATTACAATACATTAACATAGAACTGCAAAGGATGATGGGCAGGAGGGTTTCCTCACCCTAAGTGCAGTGTGCTTCGGTCAAGGGTTGGCTCTCCAGCAGAGAGCAATCACTGCCTTGCTGGCCAATTCCTCAGCCTCCACAACTCCCCGTTCTTTATTTAATACAAAAGCATCTCTTAGAGACTTGTTAAGCAGTCTTTTAAACATCCAAACATACATGTAAAAATAACGATGAGTAAGAAAAACCAGAAAACATTTTGAAGAGGGGAACCAACCCAACCCTCGAGTCCCAAGCTTCCAGAGAAGCTCTCGGACCACTGGGGTTCTTTCTCGTTGAGTTCTTTGACCATGTCATGAATCTTTTGGATGCGGGCATGAATGCCTTTGCCGTGGCTAGATAAATTGAAGCAGCACAGCCTGTCGAATTCCTCGCAGCCATGTCTGTGGGCAAGAAGTGAAGTTTGATCACGGCACGATTTTGAAGCATCGCATGACAGGTGGTCTCCTCGTTGGTGAGGAGGTCACTTAACACAGTGGATGTTAAGTTGGCTTGCTTACCAAGCCAGCACTCTAGGTGAGAAAACTCTGCGAGGGCTTTGGTGGCAGAAACCGAAGGTAGGAAAATGGACATCACCAGCAATGTGTATGACCAGTCGATAATTTTGCTGTCACAATTTTCATCTAATTGAGTGAGCTCTAGTTCTTGGCAGGCCAATTAGTTCTTTTTCTGCCAATCGGTAATAGTTGTGGAGTTCGGAGTTCAGATGGTAAGCTGGCCAAGTGTGCAAGGATCTCTTTGCAGGAAGGAGGGAGTCCTGGCCTGCACTCTGTCCCCACAGATCAGGAACAGGCCCCGGGGTAACACTCTGGGATGACAGGTGGAGATGGAAAGTGTGCTGCTGGTGTAATTGCACCAATCAAATCGATTGTATGTTTTGTCATTTGGTGACGCATCTCTCATATAAGTAGATTTTTGATATTCTGCATTAGGCCATGGCTTACCTGATGGGTGGTAGTAAAACTTAATACAGTATGTGGCCTTGGAAGACCCCAGGAGCTCCAATTCTTGGGACTCCTCTGGTGCATGTGGCAAAATCCTTGTCCACTCATCCCATGTGTCCACTGCATTGGGCTCTTTCCCTGTGAAGGGATACTCGTTGGGCTTCAGGGGAATCCCTACCTGTCACACGTCCTGGCTAGATGGTGACGGGGGGTGACAGTCTCCCTCTCTTGGGCTCTGCAGAATCCCGGAGCTGCCAGGGGAGGCGCAGCGCGGAACAAAAGGACAACAACACAGTCACGGGGTGGCACTAGGGTTACTTTATTTGATGGTAAAACTCCCCGAGTCCAGGGTCCCAGGTGCCAAACTGGGGGCAAAAACCAGCTTATAAACTGGGAGAGGTCTCGGGAGGATACAATCTCTACCTAATCAGGAGAGCTGGGGGTGAAACGCAAGGCAGGGAATGCAACGTGTAAATCAATGAAGGATTTCAAGGGAGTGGAACAGCTTGGGATAGGAGGGGTTAACAACTGGATAGGGGGGAAGGGGGTTTGAAACTTGGCAGGGAAGTAGCTAAGTAACAAACAGATAAACCAACACCTGGCTCAATTAAATAAGGAAGGCAGGTCTGTGTCACTCTAAAAACGGGGAGAAAAATACAAATGGACTACAAAACCACAAATCAAACAATAAACATGCCAAATAAAAAACACACTACAACACCTACCAGGCATGATGTGAGGGGATTGGTGGCACTACCCATGGACAAGCACATGTTGTTCTGTAGGAGAGACTTTGCGAGGATGATCCATACATTCTCCTTGGGCTGTGCTACAAGCCGGGCATCCACAGTTGCCATCACGAGAAGCATCCAGTGGGTCAGGAACTGCTAATGGGCTCTGTTTTCCATGGTACCGAGTAGTTGGGTCGTTCGTGGGAGGGAGCATTGTTTGTGTCTGTCCCTCTGGGAGCCTCTCAGGATCCCCCTGCCAGTCCCGAGTCAGCAGACACCGGGGGCAGCCCCGACACGGCCGACAGCGGGGAGACACTCTCTGTGCCCCGAGGGTACGGAGGGCACCTGGGCTGGTCGCCTTTGCAGCACAAGAGGCACCAGAGACATCGGTATGAGATAAAGGGCCGACTCTTAGCAGGGATTAATCCAAGGTTTTATTCTAGGAGCCCCTACACTTCAGGGGGCTCCTGCTGAGAACCCCGGGAGATGTGCCAAGGTTACATTTAAAGGGAGGTGGAAACTGAGAGTAGATAACATTTTACTGACCAATAAGTGACCCTAAGGGATGGGTACTGGGGGATAGACATTTAGGACAGCGTATGGGGCAAGGCTTGGGGGGCTAGTCTGTGGCTAATTACTTGATGTCCTGGACCAAAGCTTCTAGATGGAGGGATGGGATGCTGAGTGATTGACAGAGAGCCAGGGTGGGGATTTGGGAATGATCTCAGCAGGGGGGAGGGATTGCACAGGTAAAGGGAGGGGGGGTACAATCTGGGATAAACCATGGGAAAAATACGGGGATACAAAAATGAAACTTTTTCAAAATATTACCAAGTATAAAAACACACTACAACAGTTGTTAACAAAAGAAGAGTTAGTCTTGGGGCGGGTGGGCTCTTGCGTTCAACTCTCCCATGCTTCTCCCTTCTTTTATAAATTTATAACTGAGTAAAACCCGATGTTAATAACAGGATAACAATTAATGAGGTAGATGATGGCCGGTGGGACCATTTTGTGCAGTGGGGGCATATAGTCAAGCGTCAGCTGTTGCAGGTTGAAAATGGCTTGCATTAAAGTGCATTGGTGTCATCCGTTGGTGGATGAAGTGATGAGGGAGTGGAGGAGAAAGAGGGCAGAGAGGATAAGGGAGGGAGGGTAATAAGTGTGACCATGTGAATGAGGAATGTAGCAGTGTGTGGCTACAAAGATGAGATCATGTCTAGGGAGGCCACAGCCAACAGCAGGAGAAACAGATAAGACAAGTTTCTTCATTGTTTAGCACAGGAGTCAATTTTATTTCCCTCCCCCACCCTCTGCTGGGGGAGGAGGGGGCAGGAGGAGGAGGTGTGGGAGTCCGAGCAGAGCCCCAGAGAGCCGAGAGCAGAGGGAAAAGAGAGCAAAGCAGACCCGTGGCAGGGGTTTTATCAGGTGTCCCATGGGTGTTTTGCGGAGAGAAAGAAAAATAACTCCACAACTTTGTGAAAGTTGTAAAGCTGGTATGTTTTATCACAGCGCTGGACGCATGTGGAGATTGCTCTCCTCAAAAAGGCACGCGTGCATCTGAGAACTTCAGATCTCTTTTTATCCCCCCTCCTAAATGCATATGCATACAGTTTCACAATAGATTCATACATACTCATTTTTATGGATTTCGCGTGACATTTGCCACTAGTTCTTTTTATCAGAAAGAATTTCTAGGTCAGGTTGACCTGCTCCTGTAGCAGTTTCTGTTTCTCTTTATCTGTCTTCCCGTCTCCCCTTTATCTATGTCTTTCATTGCTGCAGTTTTCCCTTTAGCCTAGGCCTTACAGACTTAAGATGTAGATTTCACTCAAATCTATTGCTACTCTGGGGGATTTCTACTCTGGGGGATTTTTACTCTGTCTCTTGGGAGGAGTCTTAATATCAGATTACAGTCTCCTCAGAAACAGGAAAGCTCCACAGAGGAATACTGAATTGGGAGAAAGGGCATTATAGCATTGAGATTTGGAATTGGGATGGGGAGGGAGTTTGAGAAGCTTTGCTTGTCTTGGGAAGTGTTGGCATTGTGGTGGCTTGGTCTTGTTTGGGACCTGGTGACAGCTCCATTGGCTCTCAGTGGCAATGTTCTCCTGCAGCCCATCCTGACAAACCCCATGCGGAGAAGATGTTCCCCAGCCAGTCTGCAGTCTCTTGTTTCAAGTCTTGGACCATATCTTGCATTTTGTCAATCATCTTTCACACGTCCTCGGCCTTGGTGGTCAGGTTTAGACGACAAAGACCTTCAAACTCCTCACACCGATGGTTGTGCAGTAGGAGAAGAAAGTCAATAGCAGCTGTATTTTGCAAAGTCACCTTCCTTGTTATTTTCTCATCTGATAGGAGATCTGAAAGAGCAGCTGATGTAAGGTTCGATTGTGTCGCCACCCAGCACTCTAGGTGAGCCAATTCACCTAGAGCCTTGGCTGCAGCCACCCAAGGCAAAAACACAGTGACTGCCACAACTTTTGGTTTTGACCAATGAATAATCTCAGAATCACAATCCGGGTCCAAATTTTTCAGGTCTCTTTTAGGATGTGCCGAATTATGGGTGCTATTTTTGGTCCACCACTCTGTGATTTGGGTCTGGTTGGGTGCGAACAGGGTCAGCGTGAGAAAGTGCATGGACTTCCGATGAGGCAAGAGGGGATGCTTGCCTGTGCTCAGTTCTCACAAATGAAAAATATTCCTCTGGGGAGAGCTAAAGGCTCGTAATTAAAGGTTGAAGCCGTCTCCATGTGGACCACTCTAGTACATCAGGAATTTGCGGTGTATTTTGTCCTGTACTGCAATGCTGCGGACAGCATAAAATAACTTATTTGGAGGGGTGGGATTATATATGAGCAGAACACAATAGGAAGCTTTGGAGGAGCTGAGTAATTTAAATTCTAGGGGATCATTATTAAGTGGGGTTAATTTTCAGACCATGCTCCTTCAGCCAACTATTGGGTTAGCTACAGGAATTTCTACTTCTTGCATCACGAAGGAACATGTGGCTCTTTGGGGGGACTGGGGAGTCAGGGAGTCAGCTAAAAAAGGGGGAAACTCATTCACTTTAAAAGGGATCCCCACAAGGCAGATCGACATTGGGTCTTCTGTAGAGGTGGTGGCGGGGTAAATGTGATCCTGGGCGAGGACGTGTGTGAGGGTTGTCCAGACATTGGCCTTTGGCTGGGGAACAATCCACTGGTCCGTAGGGTGGATGATGGAACACAGGATAACCACAAGGGCGAATTCCACCTTTCAGATCAGGGCCATTGGGCTTGGGTCACTAAAAGAAAGCATAGGAAGTTAGAAGGGTAACCTGAAAGGAATTGGTTCTGCCACTGCATCAAGGGGGGAGGGTTTGCACTTCCTTCTCCAGCAGGCCTCTTCTATCTGCACCCCAACTCTGATTTCGGGCTGTTTCTTAGAGAGGTGCGGTTTCACCTATTTGGAGGGGACCCACTTCAGTCCTGAGGGGGTGGACACACAGGCATAGCCCCTCCCCCAGGTAACCAGATCCTAGGGCCCTTCTGTCTTCTAAGACCCTGGATCTTTCGCCAGGACCGGAGGTCTGGCCTTCAGGTGCAACTGAGAATTTTGTTTAAAGCGCTGGATAGTGGGTAGATCTAGGTTGTTGAAAGTGCAGTTTATAAAGTTTGAAGTGAAAAGTGCTTTGGAGAGCTGGACCTGAGGGGATTCCACCTTCATTGTCTGTTGTTGCTGTTGGAGGGTTCTTCTGAGACTCTGGTGGGCCTTCTCAACCATGGCTTGGTGCGTTGAGGAATAGGGGATGTCGGTGTTATGTTCAATTTCCCACTGTTGAAGGAAGCTCTGGAACTCCAATGACTTGTACAAAGGCTTGTTGTCCATTTTGATCACCTTGGGGACGCCCAACACGGAGAAAGCCTGCACGAAATGTTTTTTCGTGTCAGCTGCTTTCTCCCCTGCATGGGCTGAGGCATAGTCAGTGCCAGAGAAAGCGTCCACTGAGACATGGGCATAATTGACTCTGCCGAAAGAGGGGATGTGGGTGACGTCTGTTTGCCACATGTCGCAGCTTTGCATCCGACAGGGACTCGTGCCTGAGCTTGGAGATGGCAACTGGTGGGACTGGCACAAGGGGCATGTGGCTACAATCACCTTGGCCTGTTCTCGGATTAGGTGGAACTGCCGAACCAGGCCAGGTGCATTCTGATGAAAGAGCTGGTGGCTGATCTTTGCTTGCTGGAACACATTGGAGAGCGGGGCCATCTCGACAGGGGCAGCAAGGGCATTGGCTCAGCAATTGCCCTCCGCAATGAGCCCCAGCAGGTCTGTGTGTGACCTGACATGCAGCACATAGCAATGGTTGCTCTCAGTGGGAGACTAGGGTTACTAGTTTTGAGAGCAACTTGAAGAGAGGCGTGTTGGAAACCTCCTGCAGTACTGCGTTTTCTGCTCAGGATACTACAGTGGCCGTATAAGCCGAATCTATTACGAAATTTCATGGTTCAGAGAACCTCTCGAAGGCCCTGATGACAGCGGCCAACTCAGCTACTTGAGGTGCTCCTTCCACCTCGGCAACCTCTGCCTCCCACCGCTGAGTTTGAGGATCCTTCCAAGTCATTACTGACTTGTGGGAT
Organism: Chlorospingus semifuscus; assembly: GCA_035048045.1. Taxonomy (NCBI): domain Eukaryota; kingdom Metazoa; phylum Chordata; class Aves; order Passeriformes; family Passerellidae; genus Chlorospingus; species Chlorospingus semifuscus. Next base: position 196,404 of record JAWWMS010000126.1, read on the forward strand.
GCTCTGGACACGTCTGTAAAAATTGTCAATGTCTTTAGTGATGTTCTACTTTAATGCCTTTTAGAGATAGTGAAAACTGAACATCCAAATCAAAGAATTTCTGGGCTGGCCAATGAAGGGAAATTTGACCAGGGTAGCTATCCAACGCAAACTGTAGGGCTTCATTCTCCTGAAGGAAATGTTCCACCATTGCCTTGGTTAGTTGGCTTGAGTCTAATTGAAGCGGCAAATGGATGCAGTCAAGGGCACACCCTGCTAGCTCCCTGTTCTGTGATCTTGCTTTGTGGATCAATTCTGCCACCAGCTCTTGTGGCCGTGTCAGTCTTTCGGACCGATGGTGGCTGAGGAAAACCCACTCTGTGATTAAGAGTGGATCCCTCTGGCCCTTGGCTTTGGATGTTATGTGCCATTGAAAAATTGCCCCATGGAGGAGTGGCAGTTTCCCCAGTACAGTAAGTTTGAAGGGCAGGCCTGGCTGATGCCGGAAGGCCTGCTGGGCAGAGATGGGTTCCTGGACATTCTCCAGTGCTTCCCAGCTCCTTGCTTCCTGGGTAAGTGTCCTGGGAGAACTCCTCTCCCCCTTTCAATAAATTGAAAAGGGGGGCTAGGTCGTCAGTGGGACTGCATAGCCAAGGCCTTACCCAGTTCAAAGACCCACACAGTTCGTGGATGTCCACCAGGGTCTTGATGTTATTTTTGATTGCCAATTTTTGCGGAACAATGGTCCTCTTTCAGATTTCAAAGCCTAGGTACTTCCAGGGTGGCATCCATTGAATCTTCTCTTCTTGAAGCTCGTACCCTGCAACAACCAATACATTGATTGTGAGGTCAGGCACATGATTAAGTAGGTCGTCATTCGGAGCACACTCCAAGATGTCATCCATGTAGTGTAAAATGATGACATCTTTTGTGGCTGCATGGACAGGGGACAGCAAGGAGGAGACGTACCACTGGCAAAATCACTGGACTGTTCTTCATCCCTTGCGGGAGGACTTTGCAGTGGTACCTCTTCCTTGGGGCTTCTCGGTTGATGGCGGGAACTGAGAAGGCGAATCATGGGACATCGTCAGGGTGTAGGGGAATTTGGAAAAATCAATCTTTGATATCAATAACAGATAATTTTGGGGGAGCATCATGGGCAACAGCATCCCTGGTTGGAGACAGCCCATATCTTCTATTATGTTGTTAGTTTGGCGGAGGTCGTGGAGGAGCCACCACTTTTCTTTGTTTGGATTTTGATCACAAAGACAGGGGAATTCCATGGACTCGTGGTCTCCATGATGTTTCCTTTGCACAGCTGCTCCTCTGTGAACTCCTCAGGTGCCTTTAATTTTTGTTTATGGAGTGGCCACTGTTCTACCCATGCTGGTATATCCGTCTTCCAATTCAGTTTTTGGGTAGAGTGCTCTTCAGTGGCCGCTGCCAAACAAACCTGGGGGGGGCGGGTCTTAGGTCAATTCTGGCCCCTCACTGGGCCATGAGGTCTTTCCCCCACAAGGATTCTGCATAATCTAAAACGAATGGACATGTTGATGCCAATTGCCCATCCAGTCCCTCAATTTGTACGATGCTTTTTGATTGCCTAGCCAATTGAATGCCCCCTGTACCTTGCACGTGACCAGCCACGTTTTGCAGCTCCCAATGTGACGGCCACTCCCGAGAGCAAATGATCATCACATCTGCTCCTGAGTCTGAAAGTCCATCTAGGTATCTATGTTCCCCACTCTTCTACATTCTGCACATAATGCAGGGCTTCTCCCTTCCCAGCACCTGAGCCCATGAGACAGTGTGATGAATGTTTCGTTGGAGCAAATGGGTTTGCTCTGGATCCCAGGTCAGCTCAGGCACTGGTATGGCCTGTGCTATTATCTGGCTTTTTGGGAGGTAGGTGCGGGGGCGGATGCAGTACAGCCCAAGAGAGAATTATTCTGGGTCTGATGTCAGGAGACCCCGAACAATGTTGATTTCTAGAGGTGTGTATTTTGCATCTCCAATGACAATGTACCTACGTCAGATCTGGTTCCAAGTACCTTGAGACTCGGGGCACACCGACACGAAGTGGAAGTCGGAATTCTGCAGATGAAGTGGCTCCGTCAGTTGCAACCTGAAAGGTTCAAAATTAGAGTGGACAAAATGGGTCTTTGTTTAGTAGGCGTAAGGTGAGACAAGTCCTTTTGTCGTCTTATTGCAAAAGTCCCATACCTTCTCGGTGATTTCTCATGGCCAGCTCCTCACAGCACTGACTCCTTCACAGCACAGCTAACAAACTCCAGCTCTCTCCTCACCCAGCTAACCCACTTTTTCGTAGCACTCGTCTTCTCATTGGACACAGCTGTGACCTATTAAGAGCAGGCCTGTTCCTAATCTTTGGTGTTTAGTACAGCTGCAACTCCTCAGGTGTGAGACTACCTTCTGCACTACCTTTATTTTCTTACATTCTGTCCCTCCACAAAGTCCGGTGAAGTTGTGGTCACAGGTAGGCTCTGCTTCTTAACATTTTCTCCTCTACTCTCCCCCTGTGAAGTGAACAAGCCCACGCCATTTATATCATGGTGCAGGGAGGGACTGCGCTCTTCAGTTAGTTTTTTTGTTGGGCCTCCACAGGAGCTTTCTGCCCCCTTTTAAGGTCTAAAAATTGTTGCCTCAGTGGGCAATCAGGCATCCAATGTCCCTTGTTCTCACACAGGTGGCACGGCGTGTCTGGGTCTGTGGGTTTCCTGGAAGGCTTTGGGATGCAAGGCTGATGTGCGGCTGGTGTTGGAGCTGAACCAGCAGCAGAGTTGACAGCGGTGACCCTCCAAGGCGGCCGAATCTTCTTGTCATGTTCCTCCGGGGCAGTGACTTCACAAGCACAGACTTCTAACACGTGCTGCAGAGTCAGAGCAGGATCCAGGGGCAGACTCAGGAGATAGCAGCTTTGCATTTTGCATTATCATTGGCCAGTCCCACTTTCTTGAGGATGTGCAGCCATGCATCCTCACTCTGCACCTGCAACTCAATTGCTCTGCAGAGTTTCTCAACAAAGGTTAGAAAAGATTCGGTTGGTGTTTGTGTAATTTTGGTGTGGCTACAAACTGGTGCCTTGGGTCGCAAGGTGATAAAAACTTTCTCTGTTGTTTGGCGTTTTCCCTCAGAACCTCCATAGGAATTGCCAGTGCCTGCTTGGCACCATCTTCTCGTTCCTCCTTGCCACAAAGACGATCTATGGAGATGTCATCACCATTGACATCAGAGGCTGTGCAAGGGTTGTCCCATAATTCTGGGAGAATTCCCCTCAGTTCTTTCTTCCATGCTGCTTCCCACATTAGGAACTCTGCAGGGGAGAGCAGGTGTGAAAATAATTAAGTTGGCTGGGGTGATCTCTGATGCTGGTAACGTCGCCCTCAGGAGCCCCCGAAGTATTCACTCTCCTGAGAAAACTCTTTTTGGGTTTTACACAACTCCTTAGTGGTGTGGTAAGGGAATGGGGTCCACTAGGCCTGCATTCTCCTTTCCTTCTTCGGATTTTTCATAATTTCCCCAACACCACAGAAACTAACATCTTTACAACAGATTTCTGGGACTTGGCGGGGGTAAACCTTTACAATCTAACTACTAAAAGAGACTCTGTGGCGCCCTGCATGCTCCCTGTTGCAGTGTATTTTTTCTTAAATGGTTTGTTACTTTCATCATATATTGTTAGGTCATTCCTAAGTTGCATCCTCCTCAACTGTCAATCTTGTCCAGACCCTGCCCTCTGCTCCCAAATGTTCCCTGTCAGTCCCTCCTTGTGCCAGCCCCTGCTTGGACCACCCCTTTGGAAATCCCCTAAACCTTGAGGCCCCATTTGTTTATTTGATCTCATTCCCTCCCCCTGTGACTCCCCATTGGCTTAAGTATTACAAACCCTGCCTGTTTCTCCTCCCCATCCCTTCCCCTATTGGTTAAGAATTGTACCCTCCCTCTGAAATGTGCCCCATATGTAAGTCCATGGACCCCTTTGCTCAGTGTCTTTTGTCCCTAGAGCCTTCAGAGAATAATTTTTTTGGAACCTACACAAAATATCCCTCCCTCATCTTTGCCTCTCCCCTCGATGCCTCGTGATCAGTGCCGTGGAGCAGTTCCTCTAAGCTGTATTCCCATGGGTTTTGAGGAACAGTGTTGTAGTGTGTTTTTTCTGTGGCATGTTGGCCATCACAGGGCACCCACAGGATTGCTGAGGGATGAGGCCCAGCCAGCAGGGGTTTAGGAGGGTTGGGTCGTGTCTGACCAAGCTGGTCTCCTTCCATGAGCAGGTGACCCTGCTGGTGGGTGCAGGAAAGGCTGTGG
>JAWWMS010000126.1:214892-226858 GCA_035048045.1 Chlorospingus semifuscus
CTCCTAATCCTTAATAATTGGCTCAGCTGCAACTCTTTAGGGGGTAAGATTACTTTCTATACTACCTTTATTTTCTTATATTGTATCCCTCTACATGCTGGGCTAAGCACTTAACAAATGTTCATGACCTCCCACAGCATGGAATAAATGGCACATTTTATAGCAAACACAGCCCTTCAGAGGAACAGGTCAAGACACAAATGCAATGAAAATGATAAGCTCATTCCAGGCAGTCAGTCTGATACACAACTAATGAAAAATGGTTCCAAACATGAAATCTATTGAAGTTACATTGTCTTGGCCCTGCTATAATGGAGATGACCATGCAGCCAGTTTTGCAGTCAAGGCACTCCTAAAGCTGGAAGGACAAGCTAAATACAGATCTAACCCTGAACTGATCATATCAAGTCAGAGCTGCACATCAGGGAAGGCACAGAGCAAAGCTGACAATAAAACATGGGTGAGGCTGAAAACCTGTGGATGGGCAAATCATGCAAATACACAAATTTAAAGTCCAACAATGGTCTTTTGTAAGTCAAGTGAAAAGTCTTAAAATGCAAAAAGGCTTGAACCAGAAGCCATTATAGAAAGTTTCAGAATAGCATGAACATACTTCAACTTTTGAAGCAAGTAATAATTCCAGTAGTGGCATTTTGTATTAATTGAAATATTTTCACCAATTTCTTGGGCACTTCAAGTAGGAGAAAACTGCAATATTCAAGTAGAAAAGTAATAAAACTACAAATCTCAATATATCTTAAAGTCACAGAGGCAGTCCCTCAGCAATTAAGAATAAGTTTTAAAGGGCTTTCAATTACATAAAGAAAGTTACTGAACATTCTATTGGAAAGATGGCAGATAGTTGTCAAAGACAGTATCAGAAAGAATTTGGAAGAGGTAGGAAAAGGGTCACAAATTGGAATGGGTACAATATTTAAAAAATAAAAACATTAAATTCTCTAACTTAATTTGGTGCATTTAGGCTTGAAGTCTGAATTTTGACTCATTATATATAAGATGACAATAAGTGTAAACTCTAAACAATGTTCATTACAGAGAAGAAAAGAAATTAGACAGGAGGAAATACCACAGTTAATTATGTCATTGAATGTAGATCTGCAGACTGTGCACAGTTCCTGAGACAGGCACTGATCTTTGTGTCCTGTCCTAACATTGCTCACTATTCTTGATGTGGTGCAGGCAGAACATGATATAAAATGGATGTGGGCCTGCAGGAGCACTTTGCAGTCTGGTAATAATTATCTTAATCATTATAAATAGCACTGATAAACTCTGATATCAACTGTATTCCCACCTCCACCTGTGCAGGCACGTAGAAGATAGGTTCACCACTTTTCCCATCTATCCTCTCTTGCCATTAAAAAGGGCAACACAAAAAATACCTTAGGGACTGACCATTACTTTCACTATTATTCTTGCAGCTCAAAGTGATTCAAAAAACTTCTCATGATATTCATTTGAAGTCACTCCCAAAATTTTAAAATTGCCCACTCACAGAATTATGTAACTGTCCTACCTGTGTAACTTTTAACACACATTAGAAGAAATTACACTCTTTGAAAGATCCTGTTGTTCTGGAGCCACTTTTCTATTTCTGACATGTACATATCTAAGTTAACTTTCTATGAACACAGCATTGACTAAATACATTTTAATTCAAAACAAAAAATAAACAATAATTCAAACACTAAATGTGATACTAATTATCATTAATTCAGTTGTATCATTCTAGTCTGAATGTCCCAATTCTTCTTATCACTGATAGCAGGTACTAACATATGAAAGATTTCATACAAAAGAAGAGTAGAAATGAGGCATCCAAATAACAGCTAAAAGGATACAGATGGACTGTGGCTCCTGTGGGCACTCTATCCCATCTTCTATCTCTCAATTCAGGACATGCATCACTTTAGACAGAAGATCATTAAACTTCCAAGTCTAAAATTCCAAAATTTAAAGAAGAAAAGACATTACAAAGGAGAGAAAAAATTTCACCTTAGGAGGTTGTCCAGCTGATGACTCAGCTCTTGTGTAACTGATGATAACCCAAAGCATCAAAAAACTGCCTGCACATGGTACCACTCAACAACTGGAACACCTCTAGGAAGAAAATATTCATAAATACAGTCTTATTATCTGGCTGAGAAGATTATGTAAAGGAACCAATATAAAACATAGCAATCGATTTTATTTTTTTCTCTTGTAGATTAAAACCCTCAAAATTTAGCCTCCTGTCATGGTGAATTACATTAGATCTGTTAGAATCTTTCTGGAGATATCAAGAGTCTTGGAATCTACAATTAGCACAAACTGAAGCAGTCATGACTGTTGAAGGAAGAGTGACCAGACTTACCATTCTTTCCCATTAAAATGGAGAATTTTGGGACCTGGATGGCAGAGGTGCTGCATCAGTTATTGACAGATGATGGATGATGCCTACTTATTAGGACAGGTTTAAGGCTGGCTGTAGAGTTTGTTGAATACCAGACATGAAAATAAATTATTCAATGAGCTGTAGAAAAATTAATCAATCATTTATATGAGTAATATTTTTGCAGATATCTTCCAGCTCTAGTGGCTATGAAGTCATTCACCTGCAGGTCAGAAGTATGAATCCAAACCAAGCTGCCTGCGTCAGGAAATGGTTAATGCTTGATAACCCTGGGAAAATATTTAAGCAGAATCCTGAATATAACATCAAAGTGGTAGAACATAAAAGTGGTAGAAAACTTGAATACTGGGAAATTCTAACCAGTTCCCATGACTGCCTTTTAATATAGAAGAGAAATATGTGTTTTGCCCAAAATCATTGTCAATTAATTAATAACAAAACACGTTTGAGGGGAAACTAACCAAATATTTTTAGTGGATTAGATTCAAAATGTTTTCAAGCTCTGAAGTATTTCCAAAATTCTTTCAGGAATTTGTACAAATACTTATATTTTTAATTTTAAAATATTGGACAAGGTTTATTATTTCTAGGTACTTTAGAGTTTGCTATTTGAGTATTCAAAATCAGAAGTACTTGAAAAACACCATTTTTATACCATAGGAAAAAATGTACTGTTTTAATATCTGGTTTACATTTGAATTAGAGTATTTTTAGTTCAATGAAAATAGCCAGGAAAAAAGTCCTATCTATCAATCAGAGAGTCAAAAGCATTCCATAATCCTGATTGAAGCATGTATAAAAGTTTGAGTGCGTGTTAGTCACATTGAAGTTCATGGAACTTTCATATTTAAGTGGTTTCCTGAAGTCAGAGAAAGAAATTCTGCACAGTATTACCTTGTTATTCAAATGGTTTACTTAGGACTGAAGTCTGAGATAAGTAACCATCTAAAGCATCACTAATTTTTATTTTAGACCCAAATCCTTGTTAACTTCTAAACTTTCATTCAAATGGTCTCCTAAACCTGCAGATTTCTTCAAGTCTGTGTATTTATGTGAACATAAACAATACAGGTGTAACTACAAATGTTTGTATATGTGTATTCACATGAGGGGTCCCAGATGCCTGCACAAACCTAGATGTTTTTACTGTGGCCAGTACCCATGACACATAAACTGAGAATTTCTGTAATTATATCACTCACTGGCTTTCACTGAAAGACATTTAACGTGCTGTGCACTGACTGTTCTTTATTTTTTTAAATCATGTGAAAAACACGGATTCTTTTCCTTCCAATATTCAAGATGCATGGCCAAGTTTGTAGAGTATGCTTAGTGGGTACAACACAGTCCAGCCATAGCAGCCTTTCTGTACCATGTTGCTCAGGCACATGCTGATTTCTCAAGCAGAAATTAGAGAATCCTGGACTGGGAACCCTCCTGGGCTCCTCCAGTGAGGATAAAATTCTGCAGGGGCTTTGTTCTGACACCAGAACTTCTCCATGCTCTGACCATTGGCTTGGAGAGTTCTGTTAATGCTTGTTCACCCTCAGGCAGTGACTCTTGGGCTGCTTCAGGTGAGGTGAAACAGGTGTGATGGGAATAGACTGTCTCCTTCACACATCCCTGGGTGGTGTTTTGAGCACCAAGCAACTGATCATTACAAGTAGGTGGCAGATTGAAAGTGATGGGATCAATCTGTATTCCGAAGGGCTGGGCACTATCCACAGCAATGGACTTCACTGCAGATCAAATCCTCTCCTCCTTCATTTAGCCCCACAGCAGGGTGTTAATTACCTGTTTTGGGATGCCTACCCCTGCACACAGTTTAGGTGTCCACATACACTTGGTACACATGTTATAGCAGAATTTAATTTTAAAGCAAATATCAGGCAAAAAACTTCAGTTTTTTTTCCCTCCTCCTTTGTTTCCTTGTCTCTGAATCCCCATAGCAGAGTGCTCATGTGAATAGGATCTTTTATTTAATTGTCTGTGCAGTTCGTGAGGAACCCCATGCAGGTCTAAAATTGAGGACAAGATCATGACAATGAATTTATCATATAGACTTTTAGATCAGAATCCAGAGTGTTCCAGTTCTTAGTTCAGTGCTTACTCCAGTAGGTAGCAATGAGAAAAATCCTGGTTCTTTTAAAAAAGTTGACAATTTTTACTACTGGTTTTCATGCAGCCAGGATTCCACCTTTACCTCTCAGGACTGAGATGTTCCAGTTTCACTTCCAAAAAGGACTCTGCCTCTGTAAAGACAAAATTCACTGTGCAATACTTTTATAAAAATTTTGTAAAAATTCACTCTTACTTCTTGGTCAGTGTCTTCTCCTAGAAAAAAATCTCAAAGTATGAATGGTAACTTGCCTTGAAAACAGTTAGTGTTCCCTCTCTCCTTTCATAACTTCTGAGTTCAGTGAATTCTGTCCTTCTTTGTTTACACTTACTTGACATCCTTCACTTATGTAAAAAATTATTTCTCTTCTCTTGTAATCTTCTAAATGCAGATAAGTTTTCTAACTCTAGGCACTCTTACTGTGTAAGAAATTCACATTTCATATGTAAATGTTTGCTCATCCTCCCTTTCAAATGAGTTGAGTTCAGATATTATCCAATGATTGCTTTTGAAACAATTACCCTCAGGTGTCTTCCTTCTTACACCCCCAACTGCACTTTTCACAGTTTTAAGTAAACAAGGGCAATTAACAACTGTACTGAATTTCTCCTTTGGATCATGTTATAATTGTGATAGAAGTTTAATATTGTATCAGTTGGCTAAAAGATGTTGCAAAGAAAATTAAAATTCTTTACAGAGGTTTTGCTATTTAAAGAATTATCATCAAATACCACAGGGGACCATATAAAATCCCAAAAAAGTGGCTGAATTCCCAAGTGAGCAAAGCTATGAGAGGATATTGATTTTTTTCTTCACAGTAACCACTGCAGAAAAGACCAAAACCCTTTCAATTCATAAAATATAAGTTTTAGTACATTACTCACAAAAATATCCACTTTTTAAGCAGTGAAAACTGAAAGCATGCAGAGAAGAGAGAACCCTGAATGGGCAGATTTATTATTTCAGAGCTAAAAATGGAAGAGAAAGGTATCTAGAGGAGCATGTGCTTTAATTAGTATAACTCTCTATTACTAAACTTCTCCCAGTACTAGAATAAAGCCTTTAAAAATGGAGAGAAGAGAAAAAATTTACTGAGAAGAGAAAAATCTCCATCACTGGGGAAAGAGGCAGCATTTAGAAGTGACATTAGTGGTGTCAGATTGTCTTTGCTCAATCCACTCTTGCAAATTATTCCTCAGCCTGAGCAAGACTTTTACAAACTGCCTTATCTTGGTGCGTAAGGGCATAAATAAATACTATTTAATTGCCTCAAAAATACTTTCTAAAGATAGGCATCTTATGAAACAGCTCTTCTGAAGACAGAACACATGAACAAAATCTTTTCACGTGCAAAAAATTCTGTCTTCCTGCCAACAAATCGCTTCCAGGTCAATTTGAGAATTATTTAGTCAAAGTCAGCCAAATAAATTATGCAGGAAGAAACCTATTGAAAAAAATTAAACTTTCTGCATGCCAGTTAAACTAATAACTGGCAAGTAGTGCCATAATTATTTATTATTAGTTTGGTTAAAAGAACAAACTTGCTAAATTAACGTGTGATTTGCACCAAATCAACTATGACTCACTAAGGTAATAGGTTTCCCCTTCCAGCATCCCATATAATACTGAGGAGTGTTCAACCTATCATATTTTTCCACAGTGTTCATGAGCTTGCTAATCAGAAGCAATTGATAATATTAAATATTTAATTCTGTAGTGTTTTATTAATCTCTGCTCATGAAATGTTAATAGCAAAGTTTGGCTAATATAGTATGGAGTTCTTGGTAAATGTAGCACTTTGTTTCTTAATGCTGTATGTTTTGTGATGGCCATGGAGGAACAGAATCAAAAAGACAACACCATGAGGATTAAATGCACACCCACTAGCACCAGAAAAATATAATGCAGACTACATTCTGAAGAAGAGTTAGAGTATAATTTTTCTCATGTGTCTCCAAGGATCTGGAGGAAAGTTAATAATTTAAACTTTCTGCAACAAGCTGTCCAGCATTAACTTTAGTTTAATGACATGATATGTAATTTTCGAGGGGTACACTGGGCTAATCTTCCTGGATGACTAAATCTTCAATTAGCACAGCAACACTGGGCTGTGTGTGGGATGACTGTGAATTACAGTGCAGGGATAACAAAACCACCATGGTGTATCAAAATAAAACTTCTGAGTTTCTGTTTAAACAGGCCCTAAAAGACTCCTGTGCTCCTCTGGATGCTGCACTTCCTCATCTCACATTCTCACTTCTTTCTTTAAAACCAACTTTCAACCTCTTTGCCACTCCTTCTTGAAAGATATTTAAACTCCCATCCCAGCCTTCAAAACTGCTCTATTTACTATTAAAAAAAGAAAATAAAACATTGGAGCTGATAATTCTGAATTAGTTTATGGCCACACCCCTGGTTGTGGAACTCTCTACCACTGCTTTTCTTCTACTCTCAGGAGCACATTTAGGGTTAATGGAGAGCAGGAACTCTTCTACAGATCCTGCCAATCCCCAGTTATTATCTGTAGTTGGTAACATCCAATTATTCTGGTCACCCAGAGGTAAAGAGGAGTCTGTTAAACAACTTGAACCTAGAGGATGAATTTCAGTCAGAATCAGGACATAGGTGGGATTATTAACAAAAATAGGTAGACTTGTCCAAAACAATACTTAGCTATGGAAACACACTGTGTTTCCTGCAGTCACAAGAAAATAACAGAAATGTTTTGTTCTACTTATTAGCAGAGAGTTCCTGCACTTACAGGGCTGCTGCTTTTTGCACATGTAACAAGCCCAGTGATTTAAACAAGTGTCAGAATAATCACAAGGACCCAGGCTAACTGGGCAAATCTTTTTTCACTCAGTTGATCTTACTGACACTTCACGAGCTATCAAAGGTCTAAAAGTGCAACTCTTCCCAATCCACAGAAAACTGCTGCATTATTCATTGGAATACTCAGTATTATGTTTGGGTTTCAAACAACTAGTCAACATTACCTTTTTAGACTGAAATTTGTTTGATAATATCAAAATTAACACAAAAAACTCCTTTCATATCCCCACTCCACTACTCCCAGAAGGCAGGATGAGCACAGACAGCCTGCAGAAACTGGTGAGGTACCACCGGCAGTTTGCAATGTGAAGTTAAGGTCAAATGCTTTAACATCCTTGGCTACTGTGAAAAATGCATGTATTATATGATTGACTTTTCACAAATATTAAAATGAATGTTATATGTGTTGTATTAGAAAGAAATGCTGTATTAATTCTCTTAAGTACTGTGTTAAATATAGTTTTAGGTTATAAAAATTGTTAAAATAAGATCTATGTTAGTGGGGTTTTTTTTAAATAAAGGAATGAGGCACTTGCACCAGATAGCAGCCACAGGACACCTAAATGTTTCAGAGAAAAAGAATTTATTGCTCTCTGATCAGAAGAAATGAACTTCTTCCCGCCTTGAAGGCGCTGTTAGGATTAGAAGGAAGAAGTTGACACTGACCAGACAGAATCCTGTATTTAAATGGCATTTATGCATCATGTATGAAGTGTATGAATATGCAACAGGTTATTGTTCTTAAGGGTTAATCCTCTGTTAGCAGGGGTCCTTTTTTGGGCTTGTGATGCCCAGAAAAAGGTACCTGGACATCCGTAACTCTTTGCTTTTATTGTCTCATATTGTCTTAATTCTATTTGTCCAAATTATTATTACTCTAATTGTGTTACTATTTTTTTAACCATTTTATTACTATTAAACTTTTAAAAATTTTAAAAACAAGTGATTGGCGTTTTTCACAGCAGTTGCCTGAGAAGGCAATTCTTGGGCTGCTATCCTGGCTTTTATTTCAGTTTCAAGGAAAGAATTCTTAAACTCTTTAACATAAATTGAAATTCTTGACACCTTATTGAGAAAGTCTCAAAGCCCCAGGGATTCAACTAAGCACACTCCCTGGAGAAGTGTCCAGGGGCTATCCAGCTAATATGCTTTTACCCTAAAAAAAACAGATGTTTTCCTCAAAAATGAGTTGATCCAAAGATATTCCATCTGATTGTTTCACATGCAAGTGCTTCCCTCCCCCTTTCCATGTCATTCTCTCAGATTTATCCACACTTTATCTCATCCATTTTCCTCCGTCCTAGCAGCGAGTGATTTACTGATGACACTTCTACAGTTTTACATGGTGTTTCCTATTTGACTTGTACCACTAATTTTCAAACACTATTTCACAAATGAAAAAAAATTATGGATTTATGACAGCATGTTACAAGTTATGGTTTTGTTTCAGCTTCAGCAAGGCTCATGCAAGCACTGGTAACAGATTCAACAGTAAGCCATGCACTAGCACTTGAAGCTGTGATGTTCCTCTGCAGTGTCAGATCCCCTGGCAAAGCCTGCAGACAAATGCTACAGACTGCAGTGATCTAGGCTTGATCAGAAAGTTAATGAGATATCACAGGAGGTCACTGAGCGCATGTTCTCACAGAGGCTGCTCCAGTGGTGCAGAAAGGCCCCAGAGGGGGAGGACAACCTTCAAACAAGTGTCTGTGGCAGTTGTTAGAGGGAAAGGCTGGCCTTGCTCTCCTTCAAGCAGTAGCATTCCCACCAGCACGATTCCATCTATAATTTAAGGCAAAACCTACCAAAGTACAAGAACACATTGAACTCCCCTTCAGGAATCAATACACACAGTACAGTAACACAATCATTAAATATGAATATTTTTGAAAATAAATCCCCTCAAAAAGAAAGATCCAACGTATAGTACAACTCTTTCCTCCTTTGAAAGCTCCTCTCACATTATCCCAGCGTTAAAAATGCATGTAAGAATATAAATCTGAAGTAGTTGCAATATTGCCACCATACTCCCTATTTTCACAAGGGAGTGAATGCCATGAAAAAGTGCTTAAAGATGCCAGGAAACCAGGAGAAAAAGAAGCAATCAAAAGTTTTATTTAGTGTGTCCCCGTTTCAGCTCAGCTGCAGCCTGCACAGAGAGGCAGATGTGGAGCCTCACTAATTTCAGTGCAGCTGCTGCTGTGCTCCAGCTCACCTGAGCACACAGAGTTGTCCTGCACGGGAGAAGATGGGAGCAACAAGCTGAAAATGAAGCTGTGCAGTCTGCTGGAAAAATGTTGCTTTAAAGATTTAATGGAAGAACTGCCATATCCAATATCCTAGTGTTTTGTTGGGGTTTTGGGATTTTTTGTTTTGTTGGTTTGTTGGCTTTTTGTAAGGATTTGATTTTTTCTTTTGTCTTTTTAGGATTGGGGGCAGTATTTCAGTTGTGGTTTTAAGGTTTGGGATTTTTTGCTTCCCCTCCCCCAGTGACTCATTAGGAATTTATGCCTGTTAGTGTATTTATGAACTCAGGTATTTTGATTTTATAAATAAAGCTGTCCCTCAGCACAACTCTGACCTGTATTATCTACAGTTTCACATCTATTCTAGATATATTTATATGCACCTTATTAATGAGGTATCTGCCTTCAGTCACAGGTGCATTTGCTACCCTCACGAAGAAATATCCTTTCTCTTTAAAAGCAGGAGCTGTAACCACAAACAATAACCAATATTGACACAGAAAGAGCTGAGAACAGATCTCAAGTGTCTCATGTACAATTCTGAATTAAATATATTCCTTATTATCCTTATTAGAAACAATAACATGTATATCAATTATTAACAGTACAATTTTCACCCTTGAAAGACAGCCCATGAGGCATAACTGGTTCTCTCCAGCCCAGATAATTATCAAATACCTTGTTTTTTCCATGATAAATCCATGTGCAAAAGGAAGCCAGGAAATCAGTGTGGGAGACTGGCAGGGAAGAGGACTGCATCTCATGGAAGCAAGCAAACAAAAAAAAGCATAAGAGCTGCAAATGTTTGCTGAACAATCACCTGGTGCACAAAAATCTGTAATTAGTGTTGATAGATTTTTGGGATGATGCCCCAACTCATATATTACTCCAGTCACTTCTGTTTACCACTTTGAAAACGTTGCCAAATTATTACCCAGTCTCTGGTAATTGCTCTGTATTTGTCTCATCACCACAAACACTTGTGCTAAGAGACCTTGAGCTGTCTTAATACCCTGACAAAACACATGCAGCCTCCCACAGCCCTCATCAGTCATCTCTCCCTTGCATAAATATCCTACCCCTCCTGTCAGCATCAGCAAAAATGCCAAAGGAACCGAAACACAAAATGCAATGACTGCGTGAAGAACGGAGTGCAGCAGTTGTGCTTCTCTGTGCTTTCCCTTGTTCCACAGAATGCCTCAAATATTCCTCTGGCCACGTTGCCACAAACCCCAGTGATGCCTCTGAATGTCTCAAGCAGCAGTGCTGCATTCAGCTTAACATCTTAAATTTAAATAACAGCTATAGTTCTGCTTTTTGGCCCCCAGCATCTGGCCAATTCACACTTTTGCATCCTGAAATTTATCTGTTTGGGATTTGTGGTCGTATTGAAATGTTTGCTCTACATTTTCCTTAGAAAAAGGTAGAATTATGGATTCTGCCAAAGTGGTCCATCCTACTACTTCTGATAAACCACAACTGTGACTAATTCTATTGAAGAAAAGGATGATTAACATCCAAGAAGGACCATCACATGGTAAAATGGTTTACAGCTTAACCATTATACAGGAATTTGCTTTGTATTCTTTTATTGCTTCTAAAAAAAGTGCTGAAAATAATCAGAAGGAATTTGTTGATTTCTTTTAAGCACTTATATTCCTACCAATACTCTCTCAGAAGCTGATTTGTAGTATGCTGTAAAAGATGAGGACAATTAACTGGTTGTAGACCAAATCAAGCTTTGCTAGAGGCTAAGAGAAATCATTTTCCTTACCTGTACTATCCTGAGAACACTGAATTGAAACAGGAAATTCAGGATAAGAAGAGAAAAAGGCTTTGTCAGGCAAAATGTTAATTCTGGTTAAATCCAAAGGTCTCATCACAGCAAGGGAAAGCAGAATTTATCTGAAGAGTAGATCTGTTTAGTGAAATTACTATAAACACTTAAAACACACTTAATACTTTCATTTAAGTAGTTAAAATTTGATACTTAAAATAAGTAAATAATAATACATTATTCAAAGAAGATTAATGTTACCTACTACTCTGCTGTTGAAACCCACACATGCACTATTTTTTGAATGAATAATTATGCAAATAGCCAAGCAATCCACCAAACAGTGCCTGTCCCATGTGGGAACAAAGCCAGCTGGGATAAATAGTGGTTTAGCCTTAGTATCATATACAGGAAGCATCAACCTGAGGCCATGGGAAGCAGGGTATTGAAAAGGAAATATCTAGTCAGGTCATGGTGAGAAGAGCATGGTTATGGCAGTCAAGTGTTGCAGACATCTTTTATGAAAAATCCTTTCCTTAGGATTTTTCCTCCTGAGAAGCTGAGACCTCAGGAACAAAA
>JAWWMS010000126.1:336664-356230 GCA_035048045.1 Chlorospingus semifuscus
AAAGAACTTAATGTTACAACTTACTTTATAAGTTTTTTGACCAATCACACAAAGCAAAAGCATATTGACAGTAGTTCCATCCGATTGCTATAAGCATACGTACCTTCGGTTAAAACAATGCTTGCTTATTTTGAATACAATACCTAAAACACAATGCACAGAGCTCCATTATTAAGCTTAGAACTTGCTAATATCTTGCTAGACAAACTTTTCTGCAGCTTAGTGAGTTATTCTAGACAAGTGTTAATACACAGACCATTGTTCTCTTTGTCCTTACTTTTCTACTTTTTACATAATTTTTCTGCTGACTTATTTTATGGCTACTACTTAGGTCTAATCAAAGTCCTGCTGTCTCAGAGGCCTGCCTTTTGCAGTTTTCCCAAAACCCTCTGATTTTATGCATTTCCACAGTGTTTTAGTGCTGATCACCTCTGAGGTAGCTTGGACTCTTTCACAGGCTGCTAAAATTTTCTTCTCTGTTGGAGTGCAGTTGGCTTCGGACTCTCTGTGTAGCTTTGATTCTAAAATCTTAGTGGTTGGTTTTGAGTTTCACCAGGCACCTTCTGCCAAAGGCTCCAGGACAGACTATGGCTCCTGGATGCAGTGTAGAGGATGTTTTTTACATCTGATCTTTTATTGGCTGGGCTAAGGGCTACTGCATGAGCAATCTCTCGCTTAATCTGGGTAAAGGTTTATTGGAAAGTGTTCTTCTTGTGGGTGACTAGGTAAAGAGGACTCACAATTTGGTTGTACTCAGGAATATGCATTTTCTAAAAGTCTGTGTCATCGAGGAAAGCTTGCACTTCTTTTTCGTTGGTTGGTGTATACATTGCTGTGATCTTGTTGATGAGATTGGTAGGAATCTGATGCTGTCTGTCTTGCTAGTTTACTCTCAAGAACTGGATCTTTTGTATAGGTCCTTTAACTTTGTGCTTCTTGATGGCCAAACAGGCTTTCAGGAGAATTTGGATTATTTTCTTTCTTTTCTTAAACACTTCTACTGCTGTGTTTCCCCACACAATGATGTCATCAATGTATTGCAGATGTTCTGGAGCCTCACCTTTTTCTAGTGCAGTTTGGATCAGTCTATGACAGATGGTAGGATTGTGTTTCCACCCCTGGGGCAACCAGTTCTAGGTGTACTGTACAACCTTCTACATGAAGACAAACTGAGGCCTGCACTCTGCTGCTAAAACAATGGAGTAAAATGCATTTGCAATGTTAATAGTGGCATTCTACTTTTGCTTTGGACTCCAGCTCGTACTGAAGTTTTAACATGTCTGGTACAGTAGCGCTTAATGGTGAAGTAATTTCATTTAAGGCATGATAGTCTACAGTCATTCTCTATTCTCCTTCAGTTTTGTGCAGGCTAAATGGGGCTGTTGAAGGGTGAGTGGATTTTGCTGACTACCTTTTGGCTCTTTAGTTTATGGATCATTTTGGGGGATCACGGCATCTTAAGTTGTTCATTACTGTTGGCAGTGCATTGTTGAGATGGTAATTGGTACTTGTTGCTCTTATACCTTCAGGAATCTTACTGTAGATGGGTTCTTTGATAGTCTAGGCAAGGTGTTTAATTGTTTGACATCCTCTGTCTCTACAGCTGCTATCCCAAACACCCACCTGAGTCCATTTGGGTCTTTGAAATACCTACTTTGGAGGAAGTCTGTGCCTAAAATGCATGGAGCCTCTGGGCTAGTTTCTTCTACTCATTTCTAATTAGGCCCACTTCAGCTTCTACTGAAGTAAAATCCTGTGATTCCCTTGTCATGCCAGCAATAGAAACAGATTCTGCTGTCACATTTTTTGATGGGATTAATGTGCACTGTGCACCAGTGTCAACTAAGGCTTCATATTTTTATGGTTCTGATGTGCTAGGCAAACGAATCTACATTGCCTAAAAACCACCATTTTCCCTAGCCTCTACCTGGCTAGAGGCTCCTCTAAGCCTGGTTATCCTTTTTATTTTGGCATATGTCTTGGAGGTTCTTTATAGGGCATTGGACATGTCATCATTATCATATTTGGCAGTTCAACTATGGGCTACTGGAGCTGCTTTTTTTTTTTTTGGTGGAACTTCTTCTCTGAGTCTTGTCTTTTAATTCAAGCACCCGTTGTGCTAGAGCAGTAGTAGATTTTCTATTCCACCTCCTCATATTTTCTCTATTATCATGCAGGAAGAACTACAGTTTAGCTTGTGGGGTGTACCTTCTCTCCCCATCTGGGGGACTTTTGGTAGTAGAGCTTTTGATCTGTATTGTTGAGATTTGGAGAAGGTTCTCTTTGATATATTTTCTCCTCAAGCCAGGTCTTATGAGCTCTCAGAGAAACATATCATAACGGAGATAACTCAGCTACCTCAAAT
This sequence comes from Chlorospingus semifuscus, assembly GCA_035048045.1. Taxonomy (NCBI): domain Eukaryota; kingdom Metazoa; phylum Chordata; class Aves; order Passeriformes; family Passerellidae; genus Chlorospingus; species Chlorospingus semifuscus. Next base: position 339,030 of record JAWWMS010000126.1, read on the forward strand.
GGCATAAAATCAGCAGGATGGCTTCTGAGTTAGTGTTGGAAACAGAAATGTTTTAATAAAAGGTAAAATAACAAGGTTCTTTACAGAGAAAACCCAAGTCAGGGGCAAGAGCTTCTTGCTCCTGCTAAAAACACTCCACAAAAGCGATTCTTTCTTTTGTTCTCTTCTTTTTCTAGTGAATTACTTAGGCAGGACATTCTGGCTTCTTTCCAGTTGAGTATCCTTAGGTTTGAGGTGAATTCCCCAAGATCCTATGAGGTGTCTTTCTATAAAATTGAGGAGACAAACTTCTGGACTTTTTTCCTTTTTAAGGAGACAAAGGATAATTTGGTCACTCTGTCAACAGGGGGCACATTCCTACACCTCTTTAATCTCTTCCTTGAGTTTCTTGTGATTCTCCTCTATCTTATCTTCTAATTTCTGTGTATGTGTTTCTAAAGCTGTGATTCTTGCATGGGTTGGGCCCTGCACAGCATCTACATATGCTCGGAGCTTCTTCGCCAGATCAAGCACGGTCTCTTCCCTGTCATGCCGCTTCATTATTGCTAAAGTAGAAGTGTACTTTTGTGGCTTAAGTCGTATAAGTTTTCACTACGTTACTGATGTACATGGTCCTAAATCTGGATTTACAGTGTCTAGGTAATCTGAGAAGACAATCTCTGCCACTGCAATTTCTCTTAAGTGTTGAATCCCTTGTTCTATGGTCTTTTATTGGGTTTGCTGCATATAGAGATCGTCTGTGCACAGGTGTCTTTGTGCTACACTTCCCAGGACCCATGCTCAGAGATTGTGAGGGTCAGCCCCTCTCATCATTCTTTGGTCAGTAACTGGATCATGTGACATGGATCTCAAATGCCTCGCTTCAGTACCATCCAGGATTGTAGCCTTTCCTGCAGCCTCTCAAAGATGGACTAACTAACCAATTGTAGATTAATTTGGTTGTTGAGTGTAATCTTTTCTTAGGTTATGAAGGTCCTTCAGAGAAATGGACTCAAGAGTGATCTCTGATTTTGTCTGAGTTCTTGGCTTTGAGAGTCGTTCCTCCAGATCATTACTACCATCCACTGGACCATTGGTTTTAAATGTGTGTTTTCTGCTTGTTGTGGTAGGAGCAACAGCTATTGGTTGAGGTTCACTGTTTGGTTTAGTTGCAGACGTAGGCTCACTGTCTGGTTTAGTTGCAGGCTTAGGTTCACTGACTGATTTAGCTACAACTTGAGTAGCTGGGGTATTGGCTGCAACTTGAGTGACTGGAATAGCTGCTGATTTATCTCCCTGCCTCCCTGCCTCTATCTGCAGCCCTACAGTATTTAGCAGTGGTAAGTATAGGCCAGGGCTTAGCTTATTGCAATGATCTTTTTCTCCTTAGAGTCACTATGGCAGTTCTATTTTAGATATTTCCCTACCTTGTCTGGGTTCTGAATTTGTCTACATGAAAATTCCCAGGCTGAGGGATCAGAAGATTCTTTCAGGGTTTGACCTATTTTCTCCCATTTTCTACACTACTGAGGATTTTTTACACCTGGGTTAGGGGTAATGTGGGAAATGGATTTGTAGAAAGTTCTCAGGGCCTGACAGCAGGCCCATAGAGTATGCACCTGTATGCAAACTTTGAGATAAGAAATTCTGACTTAGAAATGCCACAGAAGAGGACAGATATTGTTGAGACAGAAATGGAGCTAGAAAAAGGATGGCCTTGCAAATAAGACTAGATACTTTGAAGAAATAGAACTATGAAAGATGCATTGTAGTAGGACCCACAAGAGGTAGTTTTAGATGATGTTTAAGATATCTACAGCATGGTGTGGCAAAAAAGCTGACAGGCCAAGAAATGCTTATAGTGTATTGTAATTAGGAAATAGCTGGCTTCTGATTGTGATGGCGTGAACTATAACATCTGTATTGTCTCACTCTTCTCATGAGACTGAAAATGAAATAAAAGTTTTTAAAATGCCTCTCCATTGCCCCATCTCTGGGTATTGTCTGACAGGGTCTCATCAGCTCTTCTGGACAATTCAGCCTTCATTTTAGAGAAGTTGCAGACTATACAGAGGAAGTTTACCAGATTAAATACAAAGAAGGTGGTCTCTTTAATATATAGGGGAACTGAATGTGACAAATGACCAGTCACTTTTGGAAAATTTTAAAGGTTTATTAAGCTTTTACAAAAAATACAACAAAAATAGCTAAATAAGGAAAAACAAGGAGTCCCCCCGTCTCCCGCCCCCCTTCCCCATGACTCATTTTCAAGATGCATGCTTCACCTTTATACCCCTGGAAGGTTGCATGAGTCAAGCCTGGCCGCTCCCAAAGTCTGTCAGGGGACTCTTCTTTGCTGCTTATTGGTGGAGACTACTTTCTTGTAACTTGATTAGAGGATCAGGTGTTGTCATGCTGCACCCCCCTAGCAACAAGCTTTTCCATTCTCAGCTGCTTCATGCCTTCTTTCTACCTGTCCTAGATATCCCAGTCTCTGCAGTAGTAACAGTACAGAGCAGGGAAAAGGGGACTATGGGGAGAACAGGGGACACCTAAACAACAAACAACAGTAACATAACTATATATCAATAAAGCTTCTCTTGATATACACACAATATTCATCCCATAATTGCGAGAGCCAATCATTTCATTATCCATTTATAATGCTGAACATTCTTAAAAGTGACTGAACGGATTCAAAGGAGAAAAAGGAAGGGAAAGGCTGAAAAGCCTCATCACCTGCTCTTCCACTAATAAACAGGATGTAATTACCAAGAAACATTCTACTGGAACTGGGATGCAGGGAAGGATGAAGAGACTATATATATATTGAATAGACTCCAGTGCTTTTTAAAACTCCCTATAAATCATTATCATGGAGCCCAGCATAATAGTTACTCTAATCTGTGCCCCTCTACTGTAAAAGCTACATATTAGGGATATTATTGGGACTATTTTTGGATAAGAAAATGAACGTAGGGACTAGAAAGGTATTAATACCTCAAAAAGGCCTAGAAGCACATGAAGGCTTCCACCCAGAAATATATTATGAATTCAAGAAACATGGCTACTGAGTGCTTTATCTTAATACAGAGTAAGTACAACCACAATGCAATCAGTACAGGTTTTTCTACTTTTTTGAGCTGTATGTTGGATGCCAAAAATTGTATTTGTCTTGGTTTAGGGCAAATTTTTGACAGAACCTCTGAATGGGTTCCTCTGGAAAGCACATTTAAGCAGCTCCTCTCTCAACCAGTTTGGGAAAATATTTCCTTGGAGAAAAGAGGAAACAGTAATTTATTTAACAGGTAAAGCATTTACCAGCACAAAAAATGAACAATATTAAACAACAAAACTTCTTGCCGCTCTAAAGGGGATGATAAACTTAGAAAGTCCCCTTTGTGGGCTGTAGCTCAGCTCACTAGTCTCTTATCAGTTCTTCCAGTGCTGGAAATGCCATGGCCCAGGCCCGGCCTGGTGGGCCATAGGTGTGAGCTGCTGGTGCTCTTCTGGGTGTTTAGTCTGGAGCAGGTTTAAACGGGTCTAAAGAAAAACTACAGTCTAGGAAACTTTTTGCCTCAGCTAGCTAAAACCTAACTAAAAGTAAAGGAGAGTCCTGTCCCGCTGTCTGTCTCTCCACAGACAACATAGTCTAGGAGCAGGAATATGGAGGAGTCAGTGTAGTTTCTAAAAACAAACTGTATGCTTCTTCTTCCACCCCCTTCAATTTCAGAAGTAATCTTAAAGATGCAAAACTTATTTCTGGGCTAAACAGACAAATGGAGATATGAGCATTATAAAGTCCCCTTAGGAAAATATCATAATAATTAAACCGTGAGTTATTGAATGACCAAGACAGCCAGCATCACAGTCACTTAAACTGAAACTGCCTAGTGAAGTGAACTGTGATGCATATTGGGGATATCTATCTCAGTGGGAAGTGGAGTAAGTGAATAAAATATTAGTATTTGAATATAAGCCCATAAGAAACTCTGGTAGTTCCCAGGCTTGAATTTTCCAAGATGAAGAGTTGAACTTAAATGTAGTGACTTGGTGCCAAAAATTATTGTCTGGTCAATCTTTAATGAAGGAACATTATTGTGTAGTACATTAAACAACTCGGGTCACAAAGTCACTCTCACACAGTTGCAGTATTTGTCACTCCTGAGTTAAGCTCTATGACAGTACTATGCTCTTTGCCAATGACTAACATACTATGCTGCTGCACTCTAATTCTTTAGAAGTAGGAGTTACTTGTAAAACAGTGCAAGTTTTGTTACACCTGCAAAAAATGCTTGATGCTGATCAAGAGTGACAGGCTGCTGGTAATGAAATCAGAACCTTTATAAGCCATCTCATAATACAGAGAAAAATACGGAGCTTCAGTATACTATTTTTCCCATGTTTTACCTGATGTAATAAGGTAATAAATGTAATAAATTATATAATTTAAAAACCCAAAAAAACCAGAACAAAAAACCCTCTCATTTATTAATTATAAATCCTGAAAAATAAAGCCTTAATTTCAGAAAATTTGTTCCTTTTACAATCAACTCTTATCTAATATTATGGGGTAAGATTGCCTTGGGTTTGTGATGCAATATAGCTTTAATTTTATTGATCTATTACTCATCCATCAATTACATCAGGAACTCCAGTCATCTATTTGTTCAGGTTTGTGCCATTGTTTTCGCATTACCAAGTTTTCAATTGTTTATCTATGTTAAGTTCAGGCACATAAATAGATAACTGATCTGAGGATTTAAACATATATCTTTCTGTAAAGAGAAAGCTCTCTTAGAGTTTCAGTTGTGTCAGTGTCATAATGTAAATTGCATTAGAATTAATTTTTTTATGTTGTTCCTTATGACACTGATGTCACACTAGAAAAGAAAAGCCTAACTATACGAACTAGAGAAGGTAAATGAGGATCAGATGTGAAACATTTGGGCATGTAAATTTTTAAGTCTTCACTCCTTGGAAGTACAGTAAAAAGCATTAGTATCACATCTTAAAAAAAATATGTAACTATTGAACTTATGGAGAACTTTAATTTTAAAAATTTTTAAATTAATTTTAAAAATTAAAGTTCTCTGGAAAATACATTTCTTATAACACCTTCATATTACAACTACCTAACTTACCTGATAATGGTACTTGATAAAGCATACATTGTATTCATTACAGGCTGTTTAACCTTTCAGATTTCATCTATTGTCTGATTTTGCTGTTTTAGAGAAATGCTTTATGTTGTGTAATTTTCCTCATAGAAGGTCCCTGTCCCCACTACTTGCATCATCCACTGATCTCAGTAAAATACCAAAGGTTTCATTTAAATTCCCCAAAGCTACTAACTCTTGGTATGCAGAAGAGTCAATTGTACTGACTAATGAGCTAATAATACCTTACAATCAAAATCAATGGTCATATTCCAATTTAGTTATCCCACTTGCAGCAGTGATACATGCTCAGGAAGTCAGTGAAATCAGAATTTTTTTTATATTTTAAAAATAAAAAGGAGAAGAAAAGTCTTAGAAAGCACATGGGGGAAAAAGAATGTTATTTAGCTAGTCTACAACCTTTAATTGCTGTTGCTGCAGCTTTCCTTTCAACTCATTGTAGGTGAGTCAATGTGTGGCATAAGTCATATACAATGACTCATCAGTAACAGGCAGTGTCTTATATAAAGGATACTGGATTTTGAAATGCCATTATCATTACCTGTATATGCAAGTGAAGTATTTACTAATCTGAGAGTGATGGGTGTCAGACCAGGACTCAAATATGAAGCTGGAGATTTTCTTTTAAATCTAGATGGTTAAAAACTATCTATGGAGTAGAAGGAAGATGCAGTGGTTAGACATTAAAAAGATTCTCTCAGAACAAAAAAAAATGTTGGCCTTAAAATCATGATAGCCTGAATGTGTACATAGAAGATACATATGTATATATATATATGTTCATGCCAATCATGACCTTTCAGCTTGTCAGAAGCAGAAATTACTTTGCTTAGTAATTTGAACTAAAAATTTAAACTACAGCAACTTAACTTAAACTATAGCAACTGAAGTTCCTTTATTTTTCTGTTGGAATCAGCACTGCGTCAGATCTGAATCGAGATCCTAAATAAGCAAGCAGACTGCAGGAGAACAGTAAGCTACTATGGCCTCACACTTTGCCTTTAATCTTTGTTGTTGGTTTGTTATTTCTGCTAACAGAGTACTCAGGCTATATTGAGCATCTTCTCTGACTTTTTCTGCCACCAGCACTTGTCCCACCTTTTCAGGCAGCAACTAGAAACCAAGACATTCCAAGGTTCTCTTATCAGTTTGTCCCTTTCCCCTGGTCCTATTTCTCAGGGCAGGCAGCAAATTTTCCCTGCTGGAAAGACAGTCCGTTTAGTGCAGAGCCTCAGGGGTTATTTTATATCCCCAAAGCTGTCCCTTTTGAAGGCTATAAAGATGATTCCGAAAGCACGGAAAACCTCCTAGCCATCTTGAAAGCAAACTTACCAAGGAATCAAAGACAAAGTAGGAAACTGAGAAAACATTTTGCTAGTATTACCAGAGCAAATATTAACAGAATATGCAGGAGATACATGTAAGTTGAAGGACATTTTCATGTCCTCTAAGGGATTATTCAGAGGATCTGGAGGGATAAGATGTGTCGTATTGGTGATCTATTTTGACCTGATGCTAACACTAAATATTTTTTTGCTATACAGAAGGATTTTTATCACTCATCTTCTTTCATTGTGTCTGCAGTGCAGTGTAGCAGGCACAGGGCCTGCAAGGCCTCTCTGGCAGTCAGCAGCCTATGATAGGAAATGCCGAGTCATGATGACTGGACCTTAGAAGCCCCTTTCCCACCTTTGGACCCTTGCTTATCCCTCTGTAAGACTATAGGTCACTTTCCTTTTGACCCCTACTATTGGACAATTTCTAAAATTCCTGTATCCTATAAAAACTCCTACTTTTGCCCAGTTGGCCAGAATAGCTGTCCCTGAGAATCTCTGCAGAAGATTCAATAAAGACACCCCTGTGGAACCGCATACAGCGCTTCTCCTCTCTCTCCCTGCGTCTGCCTACGGCACTTAGCAAGAAAAGCACTGAAATCACAAAATGAGCTGATTATCACTAAGAGCTGATTTTGCTAAGAGCTGAGCTTGCTAAGGTAGTCTGCAGCTGGGAGCTGCGTGGGAACTCAGGCTGTGCTGAACAGGAGTGCGCTATCAGGACTCGTGCTCAACAGCACTGCGCTATCCAGACTCGTGGCAGCCTGGGATACCCTGAAGCCCAATGAGATATTCAAGCTATTTTAAAGACTGCTTCCTCAAGGCAGTGAAAATAACAGAAAGTCTAGGTTCAGAATCTGTTCAATTGGAATCAAGAAGCTAGCTCTCTTTGCCAGACATAAAAGGAGAAATCTGCAATTAGACCTACACTCCTCTATAACACATTACTTGCTCAACAGATATTTGTTCATTTGATTCTTACAAGATCATATTTTTGTGATTTTGTGATCTCGAGGTAAAAAAAAAAAATACTCATTTGCAAAGTGTTATTAAATCTCTATGTGCAAAATGGCTAGCTGATTAATTGGTTTGGTGTTGCACATACCTGAACAGGAGATACATTGATAGGATAATGACTTTATAGGCTATACTGTAATGTGTAGGGGATGGAATAAAAGAATCCAAATTCATTCAGTTCACAAGATAAAACTGCTTTGGAAATGATCCAATATATGCATTAGAGAATACTTTGTTTTTTTAGAAATTGAAAGATTCTCAAAATTGAATTCTCAAGAGCTATAAAAATGGTCAGTTAAAGCAAATCACACCTGTGACATTCTAGTCAGGCTGGGATCACTTCTTTTTTACAGCCTGACCTGAATTTCTGAAGTGTTGAGATGATGAAAACAGTATAAATTATGGCTAATTCAGATATGGGAAAGATTTTGTGGTGTTGTCAGGTCTTGCCTGGTTCAAACAAATTCATCCTAATTTAGCAAATACTGTTGATCTTTATCTCTCTATCTCAATTTCTAAATTTCAAATTTCTTAATTTTGGAAAGGATGAATAATTCACAAGTGTAAAAGAAAGCAATTGCGCTGGCAGAGGAGCCCACTGAAAATTTAGCACACAAAAAGCAGCACCTCACATTTAGATAGAGAGACCAACTCCGTATTAAGCTGCTCATTAACTTTCTCATTTTGTTTGTCCTATCCTCTAAATAAAGCTACCATCCAAATAAACCCAGTTTATAGTTTGTAGAGAGAGACAAGCCAGAATTGTCTTACAGGCTGTGGCACATGCCTGGGGAACGCCATGGCAGCACAGAGACACTTGTCTCTGCATGACCTTGGGGGAAAGAAATGCCAGGTGGCCAACATCCCACAGAGAGAAGCCTGCCAGAAACTGCCAAACACCTAAACAACACGTGATCATCCCATATAAGGACATTAAGAAAGTGTGTTGCTGATGTGACAACATGTGATAGGTTGCTTAGTGAAAAATATCCAATTAGGAAATAGTGTGTCCTGAAGAAGTGTATAAAACCAACTTGTTTCTCTCAAGAAATGTCTCAGTATCCCTGCCGGTCTGAGTCCATGCCCTGGTTGTTACAAATGGCATCCTGCATCAGGGACTTGATAGGCAAGTAGTGGCTGCACTGGTGACAATGTGTGGCTGAACTCCAGGCGGGCTGAAACAAAACCCAGTGGCTGAATGAAGCCTGTGGCGCTGATCGACTTTCCGCAGAAGAGAAGGTAAGCAGCCAAGAAATATGGGGAGCGGTGTATCCTGGGAACAAAAGGAGCTGTGGAGGTGTTGAAACAGATTTTGAAAAAACACAGAAGGAAAGCTGAATCTAATCTTGTTATGGGCTAAAGACTGTGTTTCAACTTATCTTAGATAGCACCAATGTTTTTGACCCTCAGACATGGGACTGTTATATTTTCCCAACTATCCCATCATCAAAAAAAAACCCCAAACAATATTAGAGGTAGCATCAATTTTAATTTAATAGCTTAGAAAATATATAAAATCGGATACACTTGAAAAATTGACAATATAATTTGGCTAAAAATAAGGGATAATTGTGTTCCAATAATAGCCCATCAGCAAAAAAAAAATAAATCACATGGGGTACGGACTGCAGGATCCTTGGACCCCTGCCACCTCACATACAAGCCTGTCAAGTGAAAATTCCCCCTTATATGCCATGTGTCAATGCCATCTCCTCCCATATTCGATTCATCACACTTCTACCTCCGCCCTCATCACCAAGTTCACCGCGCATGCTGCACCACTCTTTTAGGTGGTCGCACCAGTCTTTGGTGATCGTCATTGTTGAAGGCCTCTCCTCTTCCTCGATGTCCTTTAATTCACCTTTGGGTTACGCATGTGCACCAAGCTAGTATAAAGTAAGCCAAAACTAACATTATATTATATTTAAGCATCAAAGCAATAAATCTCTTATAACTAGCATTTTCCTGGGACCCAACCAGATTTTTCTTTCTTTCTGTTAATTTTTAGTAACTGTTATCTCTTGCTTTTTCCTGTCTTGAACATCTGCACAAAAGGTGTGGAGGGGGGGTGAATGTCTCCTCTCCCTTTCTTTCTTGGCATTACACCTTTTAACTGCTTTATTATTTCCAAATATTAATTACTGTATCAATATTGATTACTTTTCAATTTTGTCAGCACGAATCATACCTATTTACCACAGGACGTTTTAGGAGGCACTTTTTGGGACTGAATTAACATGAGGCGATAAAGCGCTGGCAGAGCTTTTGTGTCTGTGGCGTACTGTGTGTGAAGCGCTCATGGCACATGCAGCACCCATAGACCAGAGAAAGAAGGATGCCCTTTGCTGCTGTGACAGCTGTGCTGGCTCCTTCCATGTCTGCTCCTTCTGTGCTAGCATTGAACGAAATACAAATCTCTGATCATAAGCTTCTCGGGGCGGTGGAAGGAGAACCAGAGGATGGCCCCTGGTCCCCTGATCTGTTTGATTCTGGAAGGGAGCCTGATATTTTCACCCCTGATCTATGGGCAGTGGAGAGAAAACAGAGGAGGATGCAGACTTATTGCATGCTTTTCTGGTTATTTATCAGCCCAACCAACCACCTAGATGGGAAGGCTTGCCTTACAGTATCATAAAAGAGCTGCATCACACTGCCTTAGATAATGGCATCAATGTCCCTTTTACTAGCCTTTTGGAAACCATGGTGAACTTGTATGATTTGGCACCACAAGACTTTACACAAATTGTGCCAATTATGCTGATATGGGTATACTATTCACTGTCTGGATGTCAGGGTGGAGAGAGCTTTGCACTGTTCAAGCTAGGGACAGTTTCCAGCAAACCCAAGGGCACATTTTGCGACCTATTGGTCCTGAAGCTCTTATGGGGGTGAGCCAATATGCACTGACTGATTTCCAGTGGAAGCACTTCGGCATTCAAAGGAACTTGTTTTATGAGCTCTTCATAAAGTGCCAGATGGTGGTCTCTCTACAACCTCATTTGTTAATATAAGAAAGAGAGCTGACAAACCTTTTATTAAGCTTCTAGATAAGCTAAAAGCTGCCCTAAAAAGCAAATAGCATCACCACATGAGAAATATTACTGAAGCACTTAGCAGTGGTAAGTGCAAACCCTGACTGTCAAAAGGTTTTACAGCCCCTGTGAGCCCCCACTGTCACAGAAATGCCTAAGGTTTGTCAGGGAATCAGCACTGCCAGCCATGTCATGGCTTTGCTTTCTGAGGCTCTCGTTACAATGAGCGTTCACTCTGGATTGAATCTTTGCTTTTCTTGCAGGAAGCCAGGTCACATGAGGTGTGAGTGCTCCCAGAAAAAAAATGAGGTTCTGAAGGACTAGGCATATACTTGCATTGCTGGAGGGAGTGGCATTATGCAAAACAATGCTGATCTAAATTTTCTAAAGGAGAGAGAGGAGCTGCTCCCAGCTACATCTATGGACCCTTTGGGAAACCACCAGCGGAGTGCCAGGAGGAACCATGCATGGAGAGTAAATCAGGCCCTGCTGCACTCATTGCAGCAAATGCCTTGTGAGCCCAAACAACAGGTGGTGCTGGCATGGACCTGGTCTCCACCATCACAATTATTCTTCAGGATAATGGTATGTACTGTTTGCCTTCAGATGTCAGGGGACCACTGGGCTAGGGGTGCAGTGATCTGTTGATTATCAATCACAAAGCAGGGCTTTTTGTTCTCCCTGGACTTATAGACAAGGATTTTACTGGGAAGATTCAGATAATGGTTTGGATGCCTGTACCCTTGTGTCAAATTTGTGAATGCACACAAATTGCTCAGCTTGTTTATTCCCATGCTGACCACCATGGCAGTCTTCCATAGGCTGTTAGAGGAAACAGAAGTTTTAGCTCCACTGAGCAGCCACAAATCCTATGGGCACAATTGCTTTCCAGGCATAGACCCACTCTCAAATGTGCCCTCTGGCATCAAAATGAGAAGCTACAAACTGTGTACTGTTATAGCCTTTTTGTCTTGGCCCAGTCATTGGCCTTTGATTCAAGCCACTAAGGGCCTAGCTGGGATTGGAGGCCTCTCTATTCCAAAGCAGAGTGTTAATTTTGCCACAGTCAAGGGCCCTGAAGGTTGCACTGCCACCGTGAAACCTTCTGTACTCTCACTGCCTGTTGCTTTGTGGGGACAAGACTGCCTTAGCCAATTTGGTCTTGTGTTGGGAACAAATTTACCATGGGGAATATTGCCAAGAAGCATGTCCCTGTTGTTACCTGGACAACACCTACTGTGTGGGTGAACCAGTGGCCTCTGTCTTGGGAGAAGTGACAACATTTGCACCAACTTGTGCAAGAGTAGTTGCAAGCTGGACATATTGTCCACACAACTGGTGCTTGGAACTCTCCTGTTTTTGTTATACAGAAAAAAAAATGGGTCATGGTGATTGCTGCATGATCTTAGAAAAATCAATGATGTTACCATGCCTATGGGAGCCCCACAACCAGGATTACCATCTCCTGTGATGCCACAACCCTGGACTCTCATTGTTATTGATCTCAAAGATGGTTTTTTTTACCATACCACTTTGTGAACACAATGCCCCCACATTTGCATTTTCTGTGCCTTCCATTAATGCTGCCCTACCAAAGATAGCATTGAAAATTTTTACCTCAGGTCATGAAAAATAGTTCCATCATTTGCCAACTTTTTGTTGCTCAAACACTAGCTCCAGTACACTTGAAATCACCTAATATTTTACTTTATTGTTACATGGACAATATTTTGATTGCTGCTAACATTCGTGCTGAAGCAGCAAGGCTAAAACAGTTGGTTACTGAGGCTGTAGAATGAAAGGGTTTGACAGCAGTAAATGAAAAGATACTAGAAGAAATTCCTTAGAAATATTTAGGGTGGAAATTTTTAAATCAAACTATTCAGCTTTTGCAGCTGCAATTGATATCTCAAGCGTCCACCCACAATGATTTGCAAAAGCTCTTAGGAGCAATTTATTAGGAACAACCTTTATTGGGCATCACCACTGAACAATTCAATCCCCTTTTCCAGTTACAAAAAGGGGACCCCGAACTTACTTCCCCCTACACCCTGACACCCAGAGCAACAGGAGCCTTAGAACAGATCACAGATGTTCTACACTTAACAGCAGATGTTAAGTGCTTGACAGGCTTGTAGAAAAGTTGATGGTATTCCTGTCAATTTCTATCTTATCAATCAATGCTTCTTATCAGCTGTATGCTTTGGCCCAGTGGGATGATGCTCAAAGGACCCCCTTGTTATTTTAGAGTGGATTTTTTTGCCACATCAGTTTGGAAAAACCATTGTTTCCTGCACAGATCTGATTTCACTGTCAATACAGAGAGGTTGACAGTGCCTGCTGCGACTTGATGGTGCTGATCCCTCTGTTATGCACTTACCCATGACCCAAGACTATTTAGATTGGCTGCGATAACACTCATTGGTTTTTCAGGTTGCCCTCCAAGGGTCTTCTGATCAATTAAATATTCATTTGCCTTCCCATACTTTGTTGAGCAGCCTATCACAGTTGAATTTTATTGAAAAATCTTATTGTTCCCCAGTTCCAATTGCCAATGCTCGTATGGTGTTCACAGATGACTCTGGAAGGACTGGGCGGCCTATAATAGTGTGGCAAAGTAATGGGCAATGGCTACAAGATATAGAAGTAGCTCATGGTTCTTCACAATTGGTAGAACTAGCACCTACAGTAACAGCTTTTGAAAAATTTCAGGATGAACTCAACATTGTTACGGACTCCACTTATGTTTTGCCTTTTTCTTTATTGTTACATTTGCATTTTGCAGCGCACTTGTGTATGAAAAGGTATTATATCCTATGTGTACATTTCCATACTAGTCTTCTTGGCCCCATCTCTGAAGGTAATGCCTGTGCAGACCAGTTAGCTAGGGCTGTTGTTGTGACAGATGTTTTTCTCATGCATGCCTGTCCTAGGGTGATGTTATGATGCTTGTATCTCCATTCGTGTGTTCAGTTTATGCTGGATATTATGTTCTGTGCCTTCAAGACTGGCTCTGAAGAGTGAAAGTTTTGTTTTGGTTTTGCTATCAGCCGCTCTCCCACGGCTGGTGGGACACACAGATGGGATAGTACATCGTGCTGCTTTTGCTTTTTTCTTGGCTTTTCACTTTGCTTTGCTCTTGCTTCTGCTTTGCACCTGCTTTGCTCTTGCTTTTTGCTTCTGCTCATTAGCTAGTTTAGCTAAGCAATCCAAATTTTTCCTGGACTGTTTCTCCTTTCCCTTTTTTTATGGACCTACTCAAACCTGCTCCAGACTGGAACCTGGGAAACACCGAGAGTTTGCACCTTGTGGCTGCAGCAGCTACCCCCAGCACTGGACAGACTGATAACAGAGCGACCACCCCCAAGAGAGACTTTCTAAATTTGTCGTCTTTTTTTCAGAGCGGTGAAAGAGTGGTGTCATCCAATGTCGTTCATTTTGTGTGCTGGGGGTGCTGTGCCTGTTAAATAAACAGGTTCTTTCCACTTCTCTCCTAGAAATCCTTCCTGAACCAGTTGGAGGGAGGGACTGTGTGGGCTTGCTTTCTGGAGGGCCCCCCTTTTGGAGGTTTTCTCTCAAAAACATTTGCCCTAAACCACGACAATATCTGTCACGGGGGGTTTTCACCTGAGTGCAGCAGCTCTTCGAATATAATTTTTCAGCTTCCACACAAGGAAGCACAGCAAATTGCGCAAGCCCCTGCTGACTGTCAACAGGTCGCACCTTTGCCTGGCCTTGGACTCAATCCCTGGGGACTTCAAGCTCGAAAAATCTGGAAAACTGATGTTACACATATTCTTGAATTTGGTAGGTTAAATACATTCATGTTATGATTTATACCTTATCCACATGTATTTTTGCCTCTGCCTATACAGGTGAATGTGTAAAAGACATCCAGTGACATTTTTTGTCCACTTTTGCAGCCCTTGTAGAGTTCCTGTCTTTGTGAAAACTGATAATGGATGAGCCTATGCATTGAAATGGATGGCATTTTTTTTCGTTGTGGGTGTTCAGCATTCCCCTACAGGTCAAATGATTTTTGAACAGGCCCATAACACTCTCAAGTCCACCTTGTTAAAACAAAAATGGGGGAGTGCAGGGATGGGATATACCCCCCAAGAAAGACTACAAAAAGCCTTATATGCTGTTAATTTTTTGAATTGTGTTCAGAATGACCTAACCCCCGTCCAACAACATTTCAGTGAATCACAGGTTTACTTAGAATAAAGCTCAAGTACTTGTTATGAATCTTGAGAGTGGAAAATGGGGAGGACCCTTTCCATTGATAACCTGGGCGTGAGGATATGCTTGTGTTTCCAGATTCCAGTCCATGATGGGTACCTGCAAGAGTGGTCTGATCAGCCTTGTTTACCACTGCTTCATCATCAGCTTGTGGACAAGCTGAGGGAACAAGACGAATGGAGCTTGTTTGGTTTGGGCAATGGGTCAAAAATGTTCTAATGCTCGGAGTGTTTTGTTTTATGATTCTTGTTCATATAGTTGATCAAACATTGGAAAATATTCTGGTAGTATAGTTTGAAAACAAAAAAGGGGGAATTGTAGGGAGAGATAAGGTAGAATTAGTTACAGACTGTGGGACATGCCTGCAGAACAGCATGGCAGCACAGAGAAACTGGTCTCTTCCTGACTCTGGGGGAAAAAAATGCCAGGTGACAGACACCCCACAGAGAGGAGCCTGCCAGAAGCTGCCTGACACTTGAACCGTGCGTGATCACCCCATATAAGGACATGAAAATATCATGCTGCTGACATGGTAATGTGTGATAGGTTGCTAAGTGAAAAATGTCCTATTAGGAAATACTGTGTCTTGAGGAAGTGCATAAAACCAGTTAATTTCTCTCAATAAACATCTCAGTATTGCTGCTAGTCTGAGTCCATGGTCGTTACAATAGTTAAAAGCCTTAAATGCATTAAGAATAAATACGGCTACTTAAACCTCATATTTCCTATTGGTTGACTACTTTTAAATAAAAAGGTTTTAATGCAAGAAAATAAAGTGCCAAATACAGACTAAATCATCCTGGTCTGATTACTGCAAGCTGAGGAGGTTTGGAGCATTCTGATGGCAAAGTTTTTATCTCTGAACTAGAATAATGAACAGTGTGATTAGAATTAGAACCAATATTTCAAGCAGCCCCAAAGATGCTGCAGATACCAGTTACTAACTGAGTACTTGGATTCCCAGCTCCTGGATCCTCTTCCTGATGGCTGACAAAGGCACTCAACAATTCAACCTTTCTTCTATATTTTGTTAATCAATGTGACATCTTAGGAGCTTAGGAAACACATCCATGAATTGCAGTCACAGAAAAAAACAGCAACAGAAGGCTTGCATAAACTCGTCTTTCACAATCTGGAAAAACAGCATCTTGAAGACATTTAGACCCAAGACTTTCTATCAAGCACCTGTAAAATGTTATTTCTTCATTCCATCACATGCTCCATTAGATTCCCTAACTTCTGATTTGACTGTAAAAGTGTTCTATATGTCAAGGGACCACATAAAACAGGCACACACTTCACAAAGAAATCTGACATATGATCTGTACTGAGGTACCTTACAAAGGTTTATACCCTTGCAAAACTGGGTGTAAACCACTCCAAAACAAGCCATTTTTGGACTTTGACACCCTGAAAAGACAAAGATGGGAGATGGACGCACAATCAATCTGATGCAACCAGGCATATTTAAACATCAGTGTGAACAGTTTGAAGCTTACAAAAAAAGTTTTTTTCATTTAAGAAGTGCCAGGAGTCCTTATTGTGTCATTCCTATTATGAGACAAAATAGTTTTTCTATTGTGTCCTGTTGTGACAAACAGATCATTTATTCTACATTAAAACCTGAAGCTTTATGATTAGGCAATTTCAAAAGAAAAGTGTGGAATAGGAAACACTGAAAATCATTCAGTCATAATAAAGAGCACATTGGGAATAATGTGGTTTAATAGTTAAAACATTTATTTTGCTCAAATTGAAGGCTTCATCAAGTTTATAGCTAAATGTTAAAAAGATTTGTCTTCTAGGATGTTGTATCAATAATTTGGCAGGGAAAAAACTAAAAGACATTGGAAACAAACTTTATTATTATAATTACTACTAATTATTTATTTATTATCTCTCTTATTTAAACTTGAAGGTCAGTTCAGTGTCCTTCCAAAAATTCAATCTGTAGGGGAGAAAAGGACTCAGTTGAATAGTTCCAGTAGAAATATATTAATAAAAGAATTCTATCAACACTATATAATCCTTACAGCAGAGCATATATCCTTAAAAAGGAGGAAAAGGTTGAAGTGCAATATTTGTACAAACAACCATGGAAATAAATATACAGATCCTATTACATTCAAATTTGTTTAAATGTTTATATTAAAATATATTTTTATATGTTTGCTCTGGGGACAGACAAAGACAGACACAACACTTCAAAGTTCAAGTGGCATTAGCTGAATGTTTATTACACACACCTTATATTTATAAGGTTATCAGAAGGCACTGCGCTTAATTCCAATTGGTCAGTAACCTTTCTCCACTAAGCAAGATAGTAGAAAACAAAGTCTAAAAATAGAACTTGTTAAAGTATTGATAAAAAGTAGAAGATACAGCAGTAATTTTCTATAGAGTTATATGAGTGGATA
>JAWWMS010000126.1:374042-387615 GCA_035048045.1 Chlorospingus semifuscus
CAGAACCTTCCCAGAACCTTCCCAGAACCTTCCCAGAACCTTCCCTAACCTTCCCAGAACCTTCCCAGAACCTTCCCAGAACCTTCCCAGAACCTTCCCAGAACCTTCCCAGAACCTTCCCTAACCTTCCCAGAACCTTCCCAGAACCTTCCCTTCCCTTCCCAGAACCTTCCCTTCCCGCGACCTTCCCTTCCCAGAACCTTCCCTTCCCGCAACCTTCCCTTCCCTTGCCGGAACCTTCCCGGAACCTTCCCGGAACCGAACCTTCCTGGAACCGAACCTTCCCACCCTTTCCCTTCCTTCTTCAGCTGCGCTCACTTTTCTCCCACCTTGACTTCTCTACCACTGTTTTCTTGGCCTTGCCATGTATGGACATTTCCTTTGCAACACGCATTGTGCTGCCTACCCCTCCACTACATTGACTTGTCTCTCCTACCCCATCTTGCATTTCCTTGTCATTCCTGACCATTCCTTTCCTTTGCCTTTCTGACCCATGCATGTCCTTCCCTTGCCTTTCTTACTAATCCAGTACCTTGCACTGACTTGGTCACCTATTCTTCTTTCGCTTCCCATTTGTCCAGCTCCAATCCTTCATTTCCCTCTCTTTCTAGGATTCTCATTGCCTTGCCTCCCTCTCCTTTGTCTTGCCTTACAGAGCCACTAATTTTCTTGCCTTGCCCTTTGTCTTGGGTTACAATGTTTTTGTGGAGATATAGCCAAAAACTCCACAACTTTGTGAAAGTTGTAAAGCCGATATGTTTATTATTACAGCGCCGGACGCATGCGGAGATTACTCTCCTTGAAAGGCATGCGTACCTCTGGGAACTTCAGGTCCCTTTTTATTCCCCTCTCAAATACATATGCATACAATTTCACAATAGGTTCATACATATTCATTTTTACAAATTGTGCCTACAGTTCTCACAGTAGTCTCCGGCTCTCTTTATCACCCTCTGTCTCCCCCCGTTTATCTCTGTCCTTCACTGAATTCCTGAGCCTAGGCCTTGCAGTCAGACCACATAGCCGTGTTTCAAACTACAGACTTAACTCAAAGATGTACATTTCATTTAAATCAAAATGGATTTCTATCCTGGAAAATTTTCCACTTTGCCTCACAATATAAAGATGTATTCGATTCCCATCCTCAAGAGGTGGTTGAAACCAGGAGGGGCATTGTTGTTCCTTACCTCCTGTTAATGGGCCCATCAATGCCTTGCCACTTGACTCAGAGATAACTCCCTTCAGGAGCCTCTTCTGTTTAATTGACCCATTGCATGACTCATAGAATGATACCAGCCAATTGTGAGATGGTCCACCCAGCGGGGAGGAGCTAAGCTTCCCCACCTCGATATAATCTGGGTTTTCGGATAGAATAAGCTGCCCTTACCCACTGGTTTCCAGAGGACAAGAGTTACCGGATCTGTTCTATGAGATCACCACTTCAACAAGACCATGTCATCTGGACTGCTACCACCACCTTAACTAGCAGAGTGTCAGGTTGTATTCTGATGCTGTCAGTGGTTTTTCTTTTGTATTTCTGCATTTACTTTGTATATGCAGAATACATTTTGTATTTCCCTTTGCTTGCCTTGCATTAACTTGCTCACCAGTCCCCTACTTGGAATTCACCACCTCTCTTTTTGTGGAATTTCTTCAACTTGCATTGCCCTGCCTGCTTCTCCTAGGACTCTCAAGGTTTTCAATAGCTTTTTTTTTCTCAAGGCTCCAGTGTTTCAGGAGCATGTGAGAGGATGCCCAGAGCAGGTCCTGTGCAAGCACACCTATCTGTCCTGACAGCTTTCTTCTGGCATCTATCCTTACATGTCTTGAATTGTGGACACAAAATTCACAATTCCCCCTTGGGCTTCAGGAGCAGAATGACAGGTTTTTGCATTCAAAGGAAAGCAGGCAACCCAAGTGTTTCAGGTGCTGAGTAGAGATGGTTCATGAGAGATCAAGGCCAGACAGAGTAGTCGGTCCTGGCTGCTTTTGTATAGCAGCAGTCTTTGAATTGACCTGCCACTTGCCTTGTTTTGGCAACCCAACAATGTCCTTGTTTGTCCTGCTGATCCTCCTTTGCTTTGCATTCCATCACATGCCCAAGCCCCACCTGTCACCTCGCTTCTTCTTTCCTTCAAGGGACTTACATTGCTTAGCCCTTCCTCTTTCTGCCTGGCCCAGCCATTACTGGACTTACCTTCCAATGCCCAGCCTTGCCTCTAACTTCTGGGCCTTCTCTCACCTACCATTCCATTTTCTTTTCCCTCATGCTACCAGCCATGCCAACCTCTCCACTGGCTTGCCTACAATTGCATACACTTGCTTTGCATTGCCTTACCTGCATGGAAGGCAAGGCAAAGAACGGTAAGCAAGGCAAAGCAAAGCCAGGAAGTTTTTTGTAGGGCTAGGCAAGGCAGACATGAGTAAGGCAAGCAAAGCAACGGTAGGCTAGGAAAACTAGTCAAGTTACTGGAGGCAATGCAAAGTCAGTTGGCTCATTTTCTTGGCATGTAAAAGATATGGTGCCAATGTTAGTATGGCAGATTTTAAGGTACTGTGGAGGAGCTAGAGTCAAGCAGGCATTTCTGTCCTGCCCCTTCTGTGTCGGAGCCATTGTTGGATACAGTCAGTACTGGACGTGGTATGCCACTTTCACTTGCTAACTTACTGAACGAGAAAGGGAATGCTTTCTCATTGGAAGGAAAGGAAGGAAGGAAAGAACCCGGTAACCCCAGTGTTAGAGGTGCAGATAAGAAACTGTGTCGTGCAGCTCAAGGGTGGCAGCAACTTTCTATCCTGGCATTTTTGGTTTGGGAGTACTGACTCAATTTGTGTAATCATAGAGTCAGTATCCGTCTTTGGAAGGTGGTCTCCTTCCTGAAAGAATCCATTTGGCATGTGTTTCCCACTTCTCAGAGGTAGCCTTCTTGAAATTGTGCCAGCACACTTCTTTTGGACAAGGTAAGCAGATACGCTGAGTCTCAGTGTACAGCTGACCTAATGCACCTACCTAATGCAGGCAGGTAATGCCCAGTACCAGTGTTCTGACCACTTAGAACAGGATCAGACCCTGTATGTTTTGGATTTTGGAGAATGGGATGCCATTTAAGATGGGCTTCTAGTTCCTCTCTTTGGCAAAGAAAGCAAATTTGGAGGGTACTTTAGGTGGTCAAGGTGAATTTAAAGGCTTTTCCCAATAGGCAGTTCTCTGGATTAGAGTTGCTGAACTGTCAGGGCAAATGCAAAGGCCAAGTGGTGGAGTTTTTATCCTTGTAGCGTTAGTGCGTGAGCAGTCTCTTGTGCCATTCCATTTGGATCCTGACTCTGTGAGATTGAAGGCTTATGATGGTATCTAAAACTGAGAGGGAAAGTGGTAATAACAGGGTGGTTTGCATAGTTTGATGGGGGCAGTTATATTGTAGGTAGCAAAGAGCTTTCTCCTCTGACAATTTTGCGAGCTGTGTTTTTGGCAATTGTTTTCAAGTTTGTTACCAACCTCTAGGAGACTGAAAAAGGTTTGTTAGGGCAGAGGAGCTGGTGTTCCTCTTTGAGTGTGGTGCAAAGAAGAGTAAACACTTGCAAGGGGAAGATCAGAGAAATCTTTTGTCCTGACAGTTGATTAGAGAACAGGGGCATTTCCGACTTGGCTGTGTCCTGGGGGTGGTTTTGAGCTGGGTTCGGTGCATGTCCTTGTTTTGTGACTCAACAGAGCCATTGTGTGATTATTTCTATGAGCGTTGACAGTGCCCAGGAAAAAGTCAAGCGCTTTTCTGGCCTAGCCCCATTCGTGTGGGGAGCAGTGTGGTCAAGAGTTCCTCCGTAGATCCTGGCCCTTGGACACTGACAGAATGTGATCCTGGTATGTAATGGAGAAGGAAGAAGGAGCATTTCATTGTTTGCTGTGCAGTTTATAGGCTGCAAAAGAAAAGGCAATTGCAGCATGGCCTCTTCCCTTTAGAACATTTTCTGAGCCATCAGTTGCTCAACACATAACTCGCACCCACTGAAATGCATCCAGCTCCCTGGAGACATGCACTTTCCCTCAAGGTCTGTGTGCCATCTTGCAAATCCTAACCCCTTTCAAAACATCCAGCAGCTGCTCACACAGAAGAAGTCCTACAACAAAAAGTCAGTGCTGGCCATAATAATATCTTTGAAGTTTGTCAACTAACTGAAACACACTAGGGATTCACACATTCCTTCTCAACTATATGTATAGCATCAGCAAATTCTCCCAAAGTGGAAGAGTCTACGGTTACAGTAAAGGGTTCCAGCTGCAGTTCTGATAGATAGATGTGATAGGACAGAAGACATTTGCAGACCTACCCTGTTCCCTGCAATCTGACATTAGCAGTGCAAATATTTTCACACACTTTCATTGTCACCGTGTCCAAGCAACTAGAGCATACAGATGGAAGTATCAAGAGAGAAGATGTTCTTCAAGTACCTCCTATTCTTAACAGCTTTTAAACTGAGAACACTGCTCCACATCTTCTTTCCAAGATAGACCTGCCGTTACTTTTTGCATTCTCACATTTTCATTGCAAGCTTCCTGCAACTACTCTAATAAAAGAAAAAGGCTCTGGAAGTAAAAACCAGTGCAGGGCTGCGTCTTCCATGTGCCCAATGTACGCCACATCACACTCACTGGTGCACTCCATCCTGCCCTTCTCCACTGCATCTACCATTGTGTTCTTTGGATCTCAGAGCCTGAAAGTAGGGACAATTATTGCCACAGGGGGGTTGGAAGATGATATATGAGTCTCCTCAAGCCAGGTCTTAGGAGCCCTCAGAGAAATATATCACCCAAGATAGCGCACCTATCTTGGCATAAAACCAGCAGAATGTCTTCTGTGGTAGTGTTGGAAACAGAGAAGTTTTAAAAAAAGACAAAATAACAAATCGCTTTACAGAGATAACCCGAGCCATGTGCAAGACATTCTTGCTCCTGGTAAAACACCTCACAAAAGCAATTAGTTCCTTTGTTCTATTCTTTCTCTAGTGAATTACTTAGGCAGGACTTTTTGGCTCCTGTCCAATTGGCTATCGTTAAGTTTGAGGTGAAGTCCCTCAGGTCTTAGGAAGTGTCTTTGTTAATCGAGGAAATAAACTTCTGGGTTTTTTTCCTTTTGAAGGCCACAAGGGATAGTTTGGTCATTCCGTCAACAGGGTGCACATTCCTACAGGAAGAGGCATAGGTATCAGTACAAGCAGCTCTACTGAATTTTAATCCTTTCGACTGCCACAATGATTTTGTTGGTAGGCCAGTGATAGCCACTCTCCTTTTAAAGCTGATACGCCGCATTCATAGCCTGGTCCTCTGTGGCTTCGTTCTTTTCCTGTTGGAAGTTGTCACCCTTTCATTCTCCTGGAGGTAACTTGTCCGCAACCTTAACAATTTCCCAGTCATATCCAGGTCCCCTGTCTGCCCCGAAAACACAAACTCAAAAAAAGAAAAAGCAGGGGGAGAGGAAGAGGGAAAATTTCTCATTACCAGCATCTCTGTTAGCAAAAAGGAAGAATTCTCTGTTAACATTACAAAGCACACGAACTTTAGTAACCTTAAAGAGAAGCATTTCAGAGATAGCTTGTGATTTACAAAGCCGTGAAAGAAGAGAAAGATAGTAGAGAATCGAGTGAGTCTGAAGAAGAGCTTAACTTCTTACATGCTAGTCGCACAAAAACCATAAAACCATATCATACACAAAAACACCCAAACAATTCCACGGACAAGAAAACAAGCACACAGACATGAACCACACAAAGAGACTGCAGTTCAGACGTTACTTCATCAACCTACAAAAAATTCAAATCCTAAGTTTTATGTTGATTTTTAGAGGCAAAATTTGTTAATATCATAAAATTTTTAACAGAAACGTTGTGTCCATCATACTAAAAATATTCTAAAATATCCAAATTTATAAAAGTTAAATGTTAAAGAAAGAGTTTAGTACCATATAACGAATCAGTCCATTAAAAAGTACGAAAAAATTTGCTTAAAAGCTCTTTACAAATCCATTTCCCATATTTCCCTCTGTTTTGGACAGAAAAAAATCTTTGATGGTTTTGTATACCATTTGTTTTGTGCAGTGAAGTACACAAGGCACTATCACTAATAGTGTATATGATAATTAATTCATATAAACCTATTTTGCAACTATTGCGCACAACTATGTCTATGTGCTATTAAAAGAAGATTGATTGTGGTTGTATGTTGTAAAGCTGTATGTCTGACAGCACTAACATATGTTATCGTGCCAAAAAACGTAATGTAAATAACATTGACTTCTTAGTTCATACTTTAATGGATATAATAGTTTTAATGCTTTACCTGAGGAAAGCTGAGGAAGAAATAAAGATTTGAAATTGTTGTTACAGATGGAGTAATAATGATGGGAAAACACTGCGGCTGCGAAGGGCAGTGTTGACTGCGAAGTACTCCAGGGCGCTGCCTCGGCTGAAAGATGCCTAGAAAATGCACTAACCTTCTGAGCCCTGGGTATCCCCACAATCTGCTTCTCAATGTCGTCTAAATCTAGATGGAAACTGTTTTGACTACATCTAACACATCTAGAGGAAATGTGTCACGAAAACACAATTGTCTGGGGTTTGGCCCCATAGACTGGAGGACCTTATATTTGCACCACATTCAAGGGGAAATCTTCTCTCCTAGACAACATGCAAAGCACTGTAACATTATGGTGCTCCTGGTACTGTCCTGCTAAGGTCGAAAAACCAGGCGCACACTTTACAGCCTCGCAATGACAAAAGATTCCGAGTGATACCACAACAGTTCAGGTGTGTGGCAATGACGGTGAAAATCAGCAAAGCTAAATGCCTCAGCTGAGCTTCAGCTGTATGCATTTCACAGAAGGCAAAGAATGAAGCAGCAGAGCACCTGGCTTTTGTGCACACAGTACAAAATTGCAAGAATCGAGGAACAGCTCATTAACGAACAAAGCTGAGTATGCTCTTCCTTCTTGAAAATAGAAGGCACAAGTATCAGACTTCATGGCAAAAGGTGAATGGAAACATTTTTTTTGGAAAAGCACAAAACACTGATGCTTGGCACTCTTCCTTTCAGATAGATATGCGGTCCCAATATTCAGTCTCAAAACTCTCTTGGCAACTTTTCGCATCTGTTCCCCTGGCAAAAGGCACTGAAAGTAAGAGCTAATCATGGGCTGAACTTTTTGCCTTGCACCACATAAACCACATCAAAATTACCTTTGGACTCTGTATTACCCTTCTCTAAGCGTAAAGAGCCAAACTTTCCACAGGGGACTAAAAAAGGAATAGGTACCAGCACAAAAATGTCTTTTACCTTATTTCACAGGATTGCTAACGTGAATTTAACAGGCAGGTTAACTGTCAGACACCTACCTCAAGCAGTCTGACGGCTGTGCACACAAGGCCTGTGCTCTACGGCTTCATTCTTCGCTGCCAGGGCATGAATTTAGATCCTGGAGGCAAATATGTGTCTACTTCTCGCACAGATCACTGTGACGGCAGCAAAAAATTCTGGCGCACTGTTTCTGCCAAGACATGCTCAGGCTAGGCACTTACATTCCCGGCTCTACATAGCCCTGTTTTCTGTGTCTCTTGTGGTCTGCATCTTAGCGAAAAGCTTTTCCGCTATGACTTGCAAGGACAAACTGCCCCAGCAGAGTACCCTGGCCCAGAGCTTGTCCCTGAAACTTTTATTCACTCTGCATTCAAAGGGCACTCCTCTTTCCTAGTTAACCTGCAAACTGCTGTCAGATCGCCATGCTCTCTACCCGTTTCCCCCAGCTACTTCTACCAGTGGGAACAATATAGCCTCGCAAAGGCAAAAGATCTTGAGCAATGGTACAGAGCATACGTGTAGCACAGATGCTGAAAAGCAGCAAAGATGAATAACCTCGCTTATTTTCTGTTCTGTGCAAATCACGGAAGGCAAAGATTGACACAGCAGAGCATCGGGTTTCTGTGCACACTGAAGGAAATTGCAAAAATCCAGCAGCTACTCATTCCCAAACACAGGCAGCTGCATATACTCTTGCTTCTTGAAAACCTTAACGGTGCCCTTCTATGCTGCCTCTGCCATCGACTTCTCTGCATCTCAGAGCCTAAATGGAAGTGCAAGAATTTCCACGGAGAGCTGCAGGAGGACAAGGTAGAACTACAGGGAAGTTGTCCAGGAACATTTTCCTTATGAATGCTAAGGAAAATCTATCAGGCCGGTGAGTAGCAAGTCACCATCCTCCAGCAGTCTGAAAACTGTGCGCACACAAGCCCGCTGATTTGCCCCTTCTTTCTTCGCCTATGGGAAGCTGCCATGCTCTCAATCTCCCAGATGAGAAGAAGCGGCTACTTCACTCACAGAGCTCTGTGGCTGCAGCAGTGCACTCCAGTATGCTGCTTCTGCCAAAAGACACGCAGCAGTGGTACTTAGTAACAGAGAATTCCAGAACCCCGTCTTCAAAATTCTTGTGGTGTGCATCTTGGCGAAAAGCATTTCAGCAAAGAGAAACTATGCCAGTAAAGCACACTTTCCCCAGTCTTTCACCTGAAATCTGTTTTTGCTGCACATTGAAGAAACAATACTTCGTAGTTCACCTGCAAACTACTGTTCGATTTCCACCGTTTCTGCCCGTTTCCCCAAGTTTTGTACTTGGAAAAAAAGTAGGAAAAAATATACCCTCTCAAAGGCAAAAGATCTTGAGTGATGTAAAAGTGCATACGTGCACCACAGGTGCTGCACAGTGACAAAGCTCAGCCTCCCTCAGCTTCAGTTTTGTGAAAATCACAGAAAACAAGGGATCATGCAGCTGAGCACCTGGCTTTTGTGCTCACTGAAGGAAATTGCAAAAATGAGCAGCTGCTCATTCCCAAAAACAGATAGCTCCGTATAGTCTTGCTTCTTGAAAACCTCAGCTGTGCCCATCATTTCTACCTCTGCCATCAACTTCTTTGCATCTCAGAGCCTAAAGGGCAGCATAAGATTTTCCACAGAAGGCTACAGGAGGACTACAAGTAGCACATGAAAGTTGTCCAAAACTCATCCCCAACGAATACTAGTGTGGATTGAATGCAGGCGAGTGACAAGCCCCCTTCCTTTAGCAGTTTCAAAGCTGTGCACAAAATGCCAGTGGTGTGTGGCTTCGTTCTTCACCTCCTGGAAGCTGCCGCACTCTTCGTCTCATGGAGGCGAAGAAACGGCTTCTTCGCGCATAGTGCATTGTGCCGGTCGCGGTGCGCTCCAAAGCTAGGCTTCTGCCAAAAGTCACCAGGGATGGGCGCTTACCTTTGCACAGCTCCAGATCTTTGTATTCTGTGACTCTTGCCGCCTGCGTCTTAGCTAAAAGCTTTTCAACAGTGTCTCAAAAGGAGAAACTGTGCCAGCACAGCAAACGTCCCCCGATCTTGTCCGAGTAATTCGTTGAGTTCTTTGAAACTCGCAGCCTAAAGGGAACCATAAGATTTACCTCAGAGGCTTGCAAGTGGACAAGCAATTAGCAAAGGAAGGATGTGCAAGATCTCCCCTTACCACTCTCCTGCATTTTCCATTCACATTAACATTCGAATGGAAGGAGTTTTGGACAACTTTCTTTTGCTTCTTGCTAAACACTATGCAGTGCTCCGTGCAACTTCTAGAACAATATCAGGAGATGTTTTCTGTACTGGCACAGTTTCACCTCACAAGACATAGTGGAAAAGCTTTTTCCTAAGATGTAGGCGACAAGAGACGCTAAAGACGAAGATACGGAGCTCTCGGAAGCTCAGCACCAGTCCCGGGCATCTTTCGGCAGCAGCCGCGCTCCCGGAGTGCACCACGACCGACACAATGCTCTGTGCCCAAAGAAGCGGCTTCTTTGCTGCCGGGGAGCTGAAAGAGGAAGGACAAGCTTAAGACCTGATTGCCACAATTGTGTAGTGGTTTGGGTGCTCCAACCGGATTAATAGTGCCATTCCTTACGGCGGTGTCGCTACTGGTCAAGCTTTGACTACGCTTAATAAGTTGGGACGCTGGTAAGGTCAGCTAGTTTAAATCAGATGCTCACTCACGTAGATACCATTAGACATGGCACACTGCAAAATAGAGCTTCTATTGATTTACTGTTGTTAGCACAAAGGCGTGAGTGTGAGGATTTTGAAGGATTGTGTTTTATGGACCTCTCTGATCATTCTGCAGTCATTCACAGATAACTCAAATAATGACAAGATAAGAAGAAGAAATTGTTCGTAAATAAGTGGGGTATGCATGAATGGTTTGAGGGATGGGAAAGAACTGGATGGTTGAAAGATCTCCTAAAGGGAGCTTTGTTATTATTAGTATCACTATTATATTGTTTTGTTTTATTCCATGCGTCATGAAACCGCTGATCTTTTTGGAAATAATACGGTGGAAAGAGTCTGGCTGGTGCAAGAAAAAGAAGGGGGAATTGTAGCAATGTATCTGAACCACTTAGACTACAGGGTGCACCAGCCATCCAGCCTGGAACTGTTCTTCTCAGAATTTTCTCAGGGCCCTCTGGAATTCATCAAGGTTACTAAGACGTAAGCCATGCTAAAATAAGAAAGAGAAGCTGGGAAACAAAATTCCAAGACCACAAGAACTCGATAATGTGGGGCAGCAAAAAGCCCGGACTGTAACTGTCTTCTGAGACGTGCACGTAGAATGCATGGACAAGACAAAGGCACCAATAAGAAATGCGGGACAAGCGTGTGCAGCGTTAGAATGTGTAAGTGCATCATGTCAATAATCAACGGCTTCTGCTTAATCCTCCTGGTCCGTTGTCCAGGAGTCCTGAATTTCCCAAAAGGCATTCTTATTAAAAGGGCTCCAATTTTAGTGATAGAGTTACTTTCTAGATGATGATTAATGGGAATAGTTCTTTCAAATTCTTTCCTTGCTGACATCAGTAAGTTTCATCTTTTCCTGATTTTACTGGTGGCTATACATTAGTTATGAATAGAAGGGAATGAATTTTAGAGATATGTTGCAAGAAAATATATTGGGAGCTCTGTTTCTGTTTCCATTGTCTAAGAAGGTCTCCTAAATTTTTTTGACTTTTCATAGACCTCTGACTAGATTAGCATTTGTCTTTGATTGAGCCCGTAAATTTTAGGCTACTAGGCTTGACCAATGAATGGAAAGGGGAAAGTCACAGAGCTTAGGTATTTCCCTTTTCAGTAACTTCTCAGTAGTAGGGACCTCTGTCCTCAAGTTTGTTACTTCAGCTAGCAGATTATGCTCACTCCAAAAGAAGGTGACAAGGTTGCTTCCCTAAATGGTCCAATAATTCTTCCTGCTTCTTTGTGCCTCTTTTGTATGACTGGATTTTGTATTACTGGAGTTTGTTACAAAAAGTTGGGTTAAATTGCATGTGTCCGCTCTTGGGGGAAACAGAGTATTTAGCCAAGAGCATCTGGGCTTTTGTTAACCTGAGATTGTCTGAATGGACAGGACACTTTAAACACAGTAATTCCTGCTAGTTCAAGTTCCAATTTTATGCTCGACAAACCAAATGGTAATCCTGCACCAGTAGGGAGGGACATTGAATTGGACTTTCTCCTTTTTAGAGAGAAGATAATGAAAAAGTTTCACCAGAAACAAAGCAGGCTGTAAAACAAGAAAAGCCTCATGAAAACAGGCCAGTCCTATCCTCTTAGTCTTGCTAGTTGTGATTGGACAAGAATAAAATGTGTCACTCTGTGTTCCTGTGTATCACATCAGTAACAGGTACTTCAGCTGCTGTACTTCTCTCCTAAAGTTAAGAACAGAATCCAAAGAATTGTGATTCCATGGTCACAAATCAACCTATGGTGCTGAAAGGTGAAAAAGGAGTGGAAGGTGCACGGGTCAACTAACTTGAATGGCCTATCTAAATCGGCGGCCACTGATTTCCTGAAGGTTTCAACAGGTCAGTTGCCCATGTTTTTCTTGGGATTCTTTTAACATTTCCCCATGAGATCAGCCTCTGCTTTCAAGCCTTTGCTTACATTTCAAGTATCTAGATATCCTGGAAATGTGGTGTCTTTATTTAGCACGTCATTATTCCCTTCAAAGGGTTTTTTGCCTCAAGTCTCATTTTTGCTTGTTTTCTGCTAGTTCATTGTCACATGGCAGCAGGTAAATCGTAAGAGCAAGTACACAATCTATCGCTTTTCTTTTTATTTGGCCTGTCTAGAAAACTGAATGACTGAACATCTCCGACAGCATAGGTAATAGTTAAAAGATAGAGGTGTCGTCCTGTCCTACACCCCCCAACATACTTCTCTCTGGAATGTTACTCAGGGATTACACATAAAGGCCCCCCCTGTAAAATATGTTGCAGATACTCTGCAGTAGGTGTAGCTTAGCAGGTAGAGATGATAACATGAGTTAAATAACGTTCCTTCTGCAGTGATGGAAACGCTGTCTATGCAGACACACTCAATAAAGGTTACCATGGCTTAGCTCCTGTCCTAAAGTTAATGTGCATTTTTAATCTTCCCAAGAAGGTGAATTCAAGCTCCTTCATTGCTTTCTGCTGGAGTCCCAAGAGAATTTCAGTATGCTATTTGTCATTTACAGCTGTCACTGCTTAGCTCTTGAACATGACACTCCCTCATGACTGATGAAAGTTGTCTAGTTAAGAGTGAGTCAAAGACATGGTCCTGCTCTAGAAGGAGATGAGAAGGTTTCTGCAGTCTTTGTCATCTCTACTGTTTGTGATTTCTATCCAAAACCAGTGGGAAGTTGTCTGAAGGCAGTCCAGAAGCTGGCAATATGGTCAGCTTACAACCGAACACTGGCTGCAGGGCTACCAGGTGATAATAGAAAGGACTTCGAAAATTTAAAAGGGCAAACAAAGCAGTTGGAAGGAAAAGAACATTAACCATTATTCCATTTTTCTAATCTATCCTTCTTTAAATCATCATTTTCATGTAGTTTCACCACTTGCATTGGTATCCCTGAAGAGGAATCTGAGAAGAGTAAACTTTTTAATGGAGTAGATGTGACAAACGCAGGACAAGTTGCCTTTTTTGCCATCAAATACCAGTTATGCTTGAATTACCCTTTGTTTAAGGTTCTTAGTCTACACCAAGAATTCCACTCATGATTGAGCAAATTTTACTGTCATGACTGAGTAAATTTTATTAATGATTGAGTAAATTTTACTGTCATTATTGGTATTGAAACTTTTCAAGGAAAGCTCTGAATACCAATGTTTGTCTAAAAATACTGTTTTATCTCCTGTATTTGTGAAGCAGGTAAGCCCTTTGCTGTCACCAGTGTTGCTTAACCTTTCATGTCATATCCCTCTTCATATCCGTATTCTGCTTAATCTACTTTAGAATTGGCACGTGAAATAAGACTACTTTTTCTTTTTGAAAGCTAATGTCCTTTGACCTACTTACAGCAAATAATTCATTAATTGTAAGTCCCCAGCTAGCATCTTTTACGCATATTCTAACTTTCTAAAGAAGTAACAAAAGCACTCTCCAATACTTTACTTTCTTAAGCACACAAAATGCTTCCCTCCTTTGCAGTTGGCATCTCTAAAATGAACCACATGTCTGCAGTATTTTAACACGCGCCATATTT
>JAWWMS010000126.1:387715-400953 GCA_035048045.1 Chlorospingus semifuscus
GGCTCTAGGTATCCTGGTTTAAGCAGGGGGGTTGGGCCTGGTGAGCCCCACCGACCCCTTCCACTCTCATTCATTCTTTGCTAGTGAATTCTCTTCGAGATGCATTTCAAGCATTGGCATGACAAAGTTCTGTGCAGACAGAGATCCAAATGGACAAATGGACAAAGTTCCTTAAGCAGTGTTTAAAAGGAATGTAAAACTCTGGGATAAGTGTCTCCTGAATAAGTGAATTCCTTTCATGGGAAAATTCCCTAGCTATAGAAATAACTTCTGAAAAGCATGCTTAAGACTTACACTGGCTGGGCAAATTTCTCCCTGTGTGTGTTTAAGACCAATTAGGATCTTCACCAAAAGTCTTGTCGACATAGTCGTAGAAGGTATGTTGTTAAGAAGTGACAAATACTGGTCCACAAAATATATTAATGTACCCGACTTATCTACTTGTGTTGAAAATAAAAATAAAGAGTTGGTCTTTATGTATCAATTTCATTGCAATACTGATAAGGTAAGAAAAAGACCTAATTCCTTAACTTTCTTACCTATAAGAAATATTTTAAAAATTACTTTTTTCTTTTTCCCACAGAAACTCGCCTCTGTTTACAGCATCTCGCCCTGACAGACAGGGCGGCACCAGGTTCGAAATTGGCAAACTTTACTGGATTTCTCCAAAACTAAAGCTGCCAGCAACTAGGACCCTGCAAGTCCTTAGAGCCTCGAAGGCCACCTTTCAACGGATACCAAGACCCTGGGGAAATTACTTCTTTTTCCCACGGAAAAATGCCTCTGTTTGCAACCATTCGCTCTCTCCAACAGGGCGATGCCAAGCTCGAAATTGGCAAGCTTTCCTGGATTTCTCCAAAACTAAACCTGCCAGCAACGAGGGTCATGGAAGGTTTACAAGCCCTAAAAGTTACCTTTCATCTGATACCCAGACCCTGAAAAAAGTACTTCTTTTCCACACGGAAAATGGCCTCCATTTGCCGCCACTCGCCTGGGCCTACAGGGCAGTGCCTAGCTCTAAATTGGCAAACTTTGTTGGAATTGTCCCAAACCAAAGCTTTTAGCAACTAGGACCCTGCAAGTCTGTAGAGCCCCAAAGGCCACCTTTCATCTGATACCCAGACCCAGAAGAAAGGACTTCTTTTTACCACAGAAAATGGCCTCCATTTGCAACATCTTGCCCTGACCGACAGAGCGTACCAGGTTTGAAATTGGCAAGCTTTCCTGGATTTCTCCAAAACTAAAGCTGCCGGCATCTAGGACCCTGCAAGATTTAGAAGCCCTAAAAGTTACCTTTCGTCTGATACCCAGACCCTGAGGAAAGGACTTCTGTTCCACATGGAAAATGGCCTCCCTTTGAGGCCACTTGCTCTGGCCGACAGGGCGCACCAGGTTCGAACTTGGCAAATTTTACTGGATTTGTCCAAAAGTAAAGATTTTAGCAACTAGGTCCCTGCAAGTCTATAGAGCCCCAAACGTGACCTTTCAACTGATACCCAGACCCTGGGGAAATGACTTCTTTTTCCCACAGAAAACGGCCTCCGTTTGCAGCACCTCGCCCTGTCCGAGAGGGTGGCACCAAGATGGAAATTGGCAATCTTTCCTGGATTTCTCCAAAACAAAAGATGCCGGCAACTAGGACCATGCAAGGTTTTAGAGCCCTAAAAGTCATCTGTCATCTAATACCAAGACCCTGAAAAAAGTACTTCTTTTCCACACGGAAAATGGCCTCCGTTTGTGGCCACTTGCCTGGGCCGACAGGGCATTGCCTAGCTCAAAATTTGCAAACTTTGTTGGATTTCTCCAAATTTAAAGCTTTAGGCAACTAGGACCCTGCAAGTCCATAGACCCCCAAACGTCACCTTTCAACTGATACCCAGGCACTGGGAAATGACTTCTTTTTCCCACAGAAAATGGCCTCCGTTTGCAATATCTCACCCTGTCTGACAGGGCAGCACTACGCTGGGAATTTGAAAACTTTGATGGATTTCCCCAAAAGTAAAGCTGCCAGCAACTAGGACCCTGCAAGTCCTTAGATCCCCAAAGGCCACCTTTCATCTGATACCTAGGCCCTAGGGAAATGGCTCCTTTTTCCTAGGAAACATGACCTCTGTTTGCAGCCATTCGCCCTGGCAGACAGGTAGGCGCCAAGCTGGAAATTGGAAAAATTTTCTGCGTTTTTGCAAATCTAAAGCTGCCTGCAACTAGGACCCTTCACGTCCTTAGCGCACCAAAAGCCGCCTTTAATCGGATATCCATACCATGGGGAAAGGAGATTTTTTTCCCATGGAAGTGTCTTCCATTTGTGGCCACTCACTGTGGCCCACAGGGCAGGTGCAAGCTCAAAATTGGCAAATTTTGCTGGATTTCTCCAGAACTAAAGCTGCCAGCATCTGAGACCCTGTAAGTCCTTAGAGCCCCAAACGGCACCTTTCATCTGACCCCCAGACCCTGGGGAAATGACTTGTTTATCCCACAAATAATGGCCTCCATTTGCGGCCATGCACACGGGCAGACAGATACGCGCCAAGCTAGAAATTGGGAAACTTTGCTGGATATCTCTAAATCTAAAGCTGCCAGTGATGAGGACCCTGCAGGTCCTTTGAGCCCCAAACGGCACCTTTCATCTGACCCCCAGACCCTGGGGAAATGACTTGCTTATCCCACAGATAATGGCCTCCATTTGTGGCCATGCACACAGGCAGACAGATATGCGCCAAGCTAGAAAATTGGGAAACTTTGCTGGATATCTCTAAATCTAAAGCTGCCAGTGACGAGGACCCTACAAGTCCTTTGAGCCCCAAAGGCCACCTTTCATCTGATACCAAGACCCTAGGGAAATGACCTATTTTTCTCCTGGAAAATGGCTTCCCTTTGCAGCCACTCCCCCTGTTTTACAAGGCAGTGCCAAGCTGGAAATTTCCGAACTTTGCTGGATTTCTCCAAACCCAAAATGACAGCAACTAGGACCCTGCAAGTCCTTAGAGCCCCAAAGGCCACCTTTCATCTGATACCCAGACCCTGGGGAAATTACTTCTTTTTCCCATTGAAAATGGCTTCCGTTTGTGGCTTCTAGCAGTGGCAGGCAGTGGTGCATGATGCTTGTAATTAGTAAACTTTGCTATATTTCTTCAACACTAAATCTGCCAGCAAGTCAGACTCTTCAAGTCCCTAGAGCCCAAAATACCACCTCTCTGCTGATACCCAGACTCTAGGAAATTACTTCTTTTTCCCATGGAAAATCGCCTCCTTTTGCAGTCACTCACTCTGGCAGACCGTGTGGTGCCAAGCTGGAAATTTGCAAAGTTTGCTGGATTTCTCCAAAACTAAAGCTGCCAGCAACTCGGATGCTGCAAAGAAAGACATCTACACATTATATTTGTGCATTTTTTGTCAAGTTTTATGTTGAGTAGAATGGGTGAGAATGCCCTGAAATAGGGAACCAGGAGATTTATTGGAGTGGACTGTTCTCAATAGATCTGCTTTTGGCCAAAGCAAGCCTTTTCATTTCATACTTGCAAACCTCAAGGCAGGTAGGTATTCTTCCTGTCTTGTTTTTCAGTATATCCAATCTTGTTTTCAGGTACAGTGAGGAGATATATTCAGTTATACAAATTATCTATTCAGATGACAGCACTTAAGCTGCTATCATTCTGCTATTCTCATGTCCACAGGATCCCCAGAAGACTTCATTTGTTAGTTTCTCTCTTGCTTGTGAAAGGTATGAAATAAAATTTGGAATTTGCAGGCTAATCCCAACAAGGGAAGAGATGAGAATCTTGACTCCATGTTTCAGAAGGCTGATTTATTATATTATGATATATATTATATTAAATGAAAATGATATATAAAACTATACTAAAGAAAGAGAAAGGAGACATCAGAAAGCTAGAAAGGAAAGGAATGAATGATAAAATCTTGTGACTACTCACAGCCTCCACACAGTTGGCTGTCGTTGGTCATCAAGTGTTGAAGATTGCAATGCAAGTTGTTTTCCATTACCATCTGTATGGCAGATTACCTTTGTCAAGTGGGCAGTTAGCTTTATCTATCTCTTTGGGTGACCACATTCACACCTCCCTCGGGAGGGGACATCCGCTGATAACAGTCAGTGCATGACTGATAAGAACATCCCATTGTGAGATGCTCCGCCCAGAGGGAGGGGCCAAGCATTGCTACCCAGATATAATCCTGAAGATTTTGAGACACCAGCACGGCTTTCTCCACAGGATTCCCCAGAGAAACAGCAGCTGCCTCTTCTTCCACTGGATCTTCAGAGGAAGAATACATCCTTCTGTACAGATCCCCCTTGATCCAACAGAATCACGCCTGATACTTCACGAGGACTGCAGCCACATTTCCAATGGGACTGCCACCAACACCCTGACCCACACGGTGTCAAGTTGGGTTCTGACTCTGTCAGTGTTGTTCTGGTGTACTGCATTGTTTATTTTATCCTTTATTTTTTTTTCTTTTCCCTATTAAAGAACTGTTATTTCCTGCTCCCATATCTTTGCCTGAGAGCCCCTTAATTTAAAATCTATAGCAATTCGGAGGGGTGGGGAGGGTTTACATTCTCCATTTCAGGGGAGGCTTCTGCCTTCCTTAGCAGACTCCTGTCTTTCCAAACCAAGACATCAAGTAAAAGCAATTCACATGCTGGGTGGACAATTATCCAAATCACATTCCCAAGTAGCAAAACATGGAGAAGCTGAAGCTTCCCAGCTTCTCAGAAGAAAAGATCCTATCAAAAGGATTTTTCAGAAAATATGTCTGTGACAGTATAATTTGCAAGTTAGACTCAAATTTGTTCTTCAACTATAATTGCTGTGGAACAGAGTATGAGTTCTGAGCTTTTGGTGTGGTTCAGAAATTCCCTGTGAAGCTATCTGCATAGTTGAGATAATGGACTGACTGGAGAGAAGTTTATTGCTAAAATCTTAGTCATCTTCCCAAAAAAGCCATTGACTAATTTGTTGAGAACCTCTCCAAGTCAAAATTTCAAACTCTCCCTAAGATTTTCCCAGGTGAAATACGTTGTCCATACCAGTGTGTATGTGCAAAGTATTGACTAAGACCTTGGGCGGAAAACGTGACCTTTTCAGAAACTCCAAATGGCTCCTGTGCAGAAGTGACCATCCTTTGCGTAAATATGACCCCTGTAAACAGTTACTATCTTCTGGCACAGATACAGAAATGGTCACATGTGGCAATCTCTTGTGCGTACCGAGGATAAGCAGGAGATCACGTGTGATTAAAAGATTGGATTGTACACATCCTGATCACATGGTCATGTAGGTTAGGGAGCAGCAAAGAGCAGGGCTGCTCCCTGAGCTGAGCTGGAGCCCTGGGTGACCCTGGCAGAGTCCGTGGGCAGTCATGGACAGAGCCAGTTGCATAGCATCTGATCTAGGCAAGCAGAGCAGGGCTGGAGGTGTTGCTGGAGAATGCAGGTGAGGCTGCTGGGGCAACTAATGCGCAGTGACTGCCCATCTTGTTGGAAATTCCCCGTGTAGTGTTACTCAATGCAAGGATCTCAATACACAGCCTTTTTTATTTCTTTTTTCTTTTTTCTTCCTTTTGTTGTTTCTTTCTTTCATCTCCCTCTTCCTCCCCCCACACTTTCT
This sequence comes from Chlorospingus semifuscus, assembly GCA_035048045.1. Taxonomy (NCBI): domain Eukaryota; kingdom Metazoa; phylum Chordata; class Aves; order Passeriformes; family Passerellidae; genus Chlorospingus; species Chlorospingus semifuscus. Next base: position 393,343 of record JAWWMS010000126.1, read on the forward strand.
TCTTACTCCTTTTCAGTGCGATACTTAAGCACTGATGAAAAGTGTTCTCACTTTTTTTCTCTGACACCATTATTTCCTTATATTTGTGTTTGCTGATTACGTTTTATAGTGAACATTCAATTTTTTTCCTTATTTTTAACATTCTTTCTGAGAGTGAGGGACTTTCTTTTCTTTAGCCTTCTATTTTATTTTTTACTAGGCAATTTTTCTCTCTCATATGATTTAAAAAATGAAATAATTTTAATGTAAGTTCTGTGAAGTATTAGGTATGCAAATAAAGTATTCCATTTGCATGCTGATACTTTGAGCTGAGAAGGAGGGGGGAAAGCACCACAATCTGGCAGCAGTTTACAGGTTGTACAGGAAAGAAGACTTCTGCTTGAAGGGGTGCAAATACAAGTTTCTACAAGTTCCAGGGGAAGGCTCTGTGAAAGTGTGTTGTCAAAGCATATTTTCTCTGTCTGAGATGTAAGGCATAAAGCTTTCCATCCAGATTTAGACACCAGGCAGGGCAGATTGCAGAGATATGCAGCGCTGAGAACATTTGTGCAAGGTCGAGGCATCTTTCGGCTGAAGCAGTTTGCCGGAGTGCTTTGCAGCTGACATAGTGTTCTGTGCGAGAAGTAGACAGGAGAATGAAAGTGCTACAGCTTCCAAGAGCAAAGAACGAAGCCATAAAGCACTGGGTTTGTGTGAGCAACATTCAGATTGTTAGAGGATCATACCATCCATGTGCCTGCCAAATTCACATTAGCACTCTTATGGAGGAAATTCATGGGCAACTTTTTTGTACTTCTACCTAGTCCTCTTCCATCGATTGGTAGAAAGTGCCTATCTCCCTGATTTGGGATGAGGCATAATGGCAGCACCTTACTGTTCTGAACAGCAAGCTTATTCTCTGCTGACTTTTTTTGTGGATGAGCTTTTGCTGAAGGTTTGCAGTTCAGTACACGCAAGCGCACGCAAGCGCACACAAGCCCTGTTGCTCTGCTGCTTCATTTTTCGCCTTCTGTCATCTGCACATTGTAGAAGCCAGGCGACGGCATTCAGCTTTGCTGCTTTTCCACATGGATGCTGCACACATCCATGGTGACATCTTTGGGGATCTTTGCTCCTCCTGGAGCTGCAATATGCACAGATGTACTTCCAACTGGGAGGGACTGTGCAGATAGCACCACGATCTGACCATGCTTTCCAGGTTTTATAGGGGAAAAGAATAATGTTCTTGAAGTGCCCCTTCTCCAAACAGCTTTGAAAGCATGCACAACACACTGCGCTCTCCTTCCCAAATAGACGTGCCATCCCATTTTTCACTCTCACAACTCCCTTGCTGACTTTCAACACCTGCTCCCACAGAAAATGGCTGTAGAACTAAAAGCCAGCGCTGGAATCAGCCAGTGCTGATTCCCTCTTCTGCAGGTAATCCACATCAAATGGACTTTCTACTTTACTCTGCTGCAGCTATCATAGGATCCTCTGGATCTGGGAGCCTAAAGGGAAGCGTAATATTTTCTGCATACGGCAGGAAGAGGACTAGGTCAAAGCAGAAGCCGAAGCAGAAGCAGAATGTTGTTCATGAGCTTCCTCCATGCCAATGCTAATGTGAATTTGGCAGGAAGGTGAGTGGCATTGTGATAGATGAGTAATGCAATGATTGACTCTCACAATTAACAGACAAATATCATGTATATAAAACTAAGAAAAGTTTTATAGATTTATAGTTTTGTTTTATCCCCTCATGTGGTTATCAAGGGACATCTGGGAGGGTCGGCTTGTCACTATGGCAACATCTGACCTCCAATCAGGATTTGAGGAAGAGGTCTCCACCACTGGACAGCAAAGAAGAGGTTGATGGACAGAACTTTGGGAGGGGTTAAAGGGCTAAAAGATGAAACCCTGATTGTGTGGGTGAGCACATGGTGGGAAAACACTGTCAGCTGTGAAGCTCTCTGGCGCAATGCTTTGTCAGAAAGACACCTAGACCATGCACTAAGCGCTGCGTATCCCCACAATCTGCCTCTCTTGGCGTCAAAATCTAGATGGAAAGCATTTAGCCTACATCTTGCCCGGAGGAAATGTGCCTTGACAACACCCTTGCACAGAGCCTTCCTCTGGAACCTGCAGAAATTGTATTTGCACCATATTCAACACGGAGTCCCATGTCTTATAAAATCTGCAAAGCACTGTAAGATCATGCTACTCTCTGAGCAGTCCTTCTAAGTTCGAAATACCATTGCGTACATCACAGCCTCCAGCCCTCTGTGGAAATTCTTGCACTTCCCTTTAGGCTCTGAGATCCAGAGAACTCTATGGCAGCTGCAGAAAAGCAGGGCACTGGTGAGTTTGATGTGATTTACATGGCACAAGGGGAAAAGTGCAGCCCATGGCTGGCTTTTACTTCTACAGCTTATTGCTATGGGAGCAGCTGCTGAAAGATGTCAGGAGAGTTGTGAGAGTGAAAAATGGGACGGCAGGTCTAGCTGAGAAGGGGAGTGCCGAGGAGCAGAGTGTTGTGCATTCTTCCAAAGTTGTTTGAAGAAAGAACACTTTGCGTTCCACAAAAACCTGCCACAATGAATGTTCAAGAAAGTGCTTATTAAGTCACATTTAGAGACGAGCTCCCATGGCTGCACGTTACATTTTCAAGAAGCAAGAGCATACACAGTTGACTGTGCTTGTGAGTCAGCAGTTGCTGGATTCCTGTCATTCCCTTCACTGTGCACAAAAGCCCAGTGGTCTCTTGCTTCATTCTTTGCTGTCTGTGACCTGCGCAGGACTGAAGCTGAGTGAGGGTATTCAGCTTTGCAGCTTTTCAGCATACACGTATGCACTGGGACATCTCTTGGGATATTTTGCCATTGCGAGGCTGTAATGTGCCGGTGGCTATTTGAGCTGGGGAGGAGGGGGCAGTGATCACAGCCATCTGAAAGCAATTTGCAGTTTAGCTAGGGAAGAGGAGTGCTTCTTGAATGTGCAGCAAATACAAAGTTCAGGAGCAAGATCAGGGGATGTGTGCTGTGCTGGCACAGTTTCTCCTTGCAAGACGTAGTCAAAAAGCTTTTCGCTAAGATGCAGGTGACAAGAGACACAGAAGACGGAGATACAGAACTGTCCGGAGGTAAGTGCCGCTACCGGGCAGCTTTCAGCAGAAGCAGCACTCTGGAGTGCAGCGCTGCTGCCACAGAGATCTGTGTGGCAAGTAGACACTTCGCTTCAGGTAGACTGAGAGCGAGGCAGCTTCCAAGAGGCGAAGAACGAAGCTGCAAAGCACCTTGTGTGTGTGGCATTCAGACTGCTAGAGGACAATGGCTTGCCACTCACCTGCCTGTTGAATTCACATTGGCATTCGTATGGGAGGAGTTAATGGATAACTTTCCCTAAAGGGTCTCCAAGAGTTATGGAGAGTGACATTGCACAAAGGGGTATGGAGCGACAGGACAGGAGGTAATGGTTTCAAAGAGACAAAAATTAGCTTTAGGTTAGATTTTGGGAAGAAATTCTTTCCTGAGACAGAGATGAGGCCCTGGCAAAGGTTGCTGAGAGTAGCTGTGACTGCTCCATCCCTGGAAGTGTTCAAGGCCTGGTTGGACAGGGCTTGAAGCTACCTGGTCTAGTAGAACATGTCCCTGCCCATGACAAGGGAGTTTGAACTAGATGATGTTTAAGGTTCCTTCCAACCCAAAACATTGTAGGATTCTAGGAACCTATTGTTCTGTGATTCTGTGATTTGATGATTCGATGAAAGTTTCTTTTTCAGGGACCAAACACTTACTTTTAGGTCCAATACATGCATTTTTAGGGTCCAGTGACTCATGGCTACTCTGCTGGGGGTGCAGCACCTACCAGGATCCCACCCTGGCCTAGGGTCTCCATAGGCTCCAGCTTCCTGGTGGAGCCGTTAATGATCACCTTGGGGAGACAACACTGCTGGCTGGATTCTCTTTTAGGCATCTGTGACACCTTGAGCCTGGGAGGAAGGTCATCTGAAGGGTGAATCAGGGCTTTCCCACCCCCCTTCTCATGTGAGGGCACCACTTCTCCCCTTCTCATGCAGCCACTTCTCCACGATCATGCACAGAGGGCTATGGAATATGTCCAAGGATGGAGCCTCCATGGGCTCACTCAGTAGCCTCTGCTGGTGCTCAGCACCCTTTACACTTCCCTTTCTGAACTGCAAGGGGTCCTTGCCAGCCTATTTCTCCAGTCTGCCCAGGTCACTCAGGGATAGCAGCACAACCCCTGGCCTAAGCACCACTCTTCCAGTTCGCTGTCATGTGCCAATTTGCTGAGTATGTCCTCTGCCCCAGAAGACAGACCATTTGTTGAAGATGTTAACCAGGATCAATCCCAGTGCTGATTCCTGGGAGACAATGGTTGTTCCTGGTACCACAATAGACTTGATGGCACTGAGCAGCACCCTCGGGGCTCAGCCATCTAGCCTTTTACAATCCCTATCACTGTTGGCTTGTCCAGTTCATGTCCTTTTGAGTGACTTGAACTCCATATTTAAAAAATAAGAGATTGCCAGTTGGGCACACGCAAGCATGCAGCTTTCAAAATCCCTTTATACAAACATCCCACAGGGAGTATTTCCACTAATTGCCCCAAAACCTACAGAGAAGGAAACACTTTGTAAATCATACACACAAAGCTAACAAGGGGTTTTAATTCTGGCTTTGTCTTTTCTGTCTGTTTGTTCCAAATGAGTGCTTCCTCCTCCTCTTTGCTGACTGGTGGTAGTCTGTGATCTCTACAAACCGTCTGCAGAGATTATAACCCCGCTGTGGTGATCTGCCCTGCTCTCTCTGCCTTGGCAGGGATTGCTCCCAAGCAACACTGGGTGCAGTAGCCCTCTTGGAGCTAGCATTTGAGGACACTTCCTGTGTATCGTCCTTTGGGTCTTGGTCACAATGTGGAGGGCTTCTTCTCCACCAGCTCCTCCTCCTCACTGACTGGTGGTAGTCTGTGATCTCCACAAACTGTCTGCAAAGATCATAGCCCTGCCGTGAGGACTGGCTTTGTTCTCTCTGTCTTGGCAAGTGTTGTACCCAAGCAGCACTGGGTACAGGAGACCACTGACAGCTTCTGTTGAAGGGCCCTGAAGCTGTGCCATCCTTGACAGCATATTCACGACCTGGAGGAGTACTTCTCTTTCTCTTCCTCCCCGTTGAGTTGAAGTCAGTGCTGTTCATGAACCAGCTGCAGTGATCATTGTCCCACTGCAGGGATCTACTCTGGATCCTCTCCCTGGCACTTGTCCTCTGGTAGTCCATTGACATAGTCCTACCAGGTTGACCGTATGTCCCTGCAGAACCTGCCTGGTCATTGCTGGCCCCCCACTGACTGAGGAAGGAATGGGCATAGGATGGTATCAGAGAGGAAGCCACCATTCCTCCCATTTTCAAATCAGAGCATCTGGAGGGGAAAAAAAAGTGACCTCTGTTTAAGACCTTCCTTGCAGGCTCCTCTGGGATTCAGTAATTTTCTAGGAGTGGTTTCTACAGCAGAGAAAAAGTTTCACCAAAGTCACCAATGGAAAACTTGATGGGGATCTTCCCACTAGGTCTGCCCCTGTTAGAACAAGTCCTCATCTCTATTCTCCCTACAGCCTCCATTTCACAGAATCCTAGAAAGGTTTGGGCTGGACTACCAAACCAAACCACCATCTAGTTCCACCTCCCCCTACCATGAGCAGGGACATCTACAGGTTGCTCCAGCCTCCATCCAGCCTTGAACACTTCCAGGAATGGGGCAGCCATACCTTAGAGAAGCTCATAGACAACTTCTGCCAGTGCCTCACCATCCTTACAAGCAAGAATTTCTTTGTAATAACTAATCTAAATCTCTCTTTCACTTTGAAACGGTTACCTCTTGTCCTATCACTGCATTCCCTGATAAAGAATCCCTCTCCATTTTTCCTGGAGTCCCCTATAAGTTCTCTCAACATGACCTAGTTTCAGAGAGCACACAAGAAGCAGTTTACACAGGCCAGCACCCTAAAGCCCAGCAAGAGAAGGACTGATATGATGTAGTTCAGAATTGACAGCACTGAAGTAAGCAGGGAAAAATTGTCTCCCATGACAGAAACACCCACAAGGATGAGAAGAAAAAGACCAAAGCCAGAAAAAGGAAACATATTCTGAACACATGACCCTGGTTATTACCTGGCATAGAACAGCAAATAGGCTTGCTGCCTGAGAACTGCATGGATGCCACAATTATCCACAGACTCATCATCCATCTTGTACCATTGTCCATTGCTGGCCTGCAAAGAAAGTCATCCATTCTGGAAAGGAACTGCAGATTTTCTCCACAACACAAAAGAGAGAGAGCAGCTAAACAAAGAGTACACCAAAACAAATCCAAATCAGCCCTAAAAGAGACCTTTCCCAAAAGCCTTGAATACCTGTAACACTGACAAGGAAGTTTGTTTTTCCAGCACGTTACTTTATCAAGATAGAAGTTGCTCTTTACCTTTGTATAGCAGAAGAAGTGTCCATCAAGACAGGTGTCACCACTGTGCACCACAAGAGCATATAAGGAGTAGAGGAGGGGCTCTCCAGCTGTGTCAGACATGTATGGCCGAAGATCCAAGTACTCAGGATACTCAACAATCTACAGAAAGACCAAGTGGGCTCAGAAATTATCCCAAACTACCGCATGGAATAGCCCTTCAGCACATAATGGTTTGGACAGCAGGAAACTGTTCTCAGCCAAAGCAGTTCTGTTGAAGCAGAGTCCAGGTCTTCTCATAGGAATTCTCCTCTACCCGTAACAGAACACAAAACCCCCAACATAAGCAGCTTCTGAAAGTGTACTGCTATGGGAAATCTCCTGCTTCAAAGGTAAAGTTGCACTGCAGTTGCATACACACCTTGCTGATCTTCCTGCCTGTGTGATCGGCAGCCCTTTCCAGGCACACTGTGAAGACCTTGGGCACATGATGGACTGTAACCCTCTTAGAGGCTGTTACCTTCTTCTCACACCTTGAAACAAAACAGAGCCAAGTGCTGAAATGCACCCTATCTTTGCCCAACAAGACGAGACAAACTTTTGTGTCTCACATATCCTTACAGTATATTAAGGCAATTCCATGCCATAATGTCACAAAGAAAAACCCATGTCTCATTATTGTGCTTTAAACCTCCATGAGAAGATGATTCTGCTCAATGGCATGCAGCTTTTCCACACAGAATCAAGTGTTAATAAGTTGTTAGAAATGATCTTACTTGCTACATTTGAGGCAGTATTTTCCATCCAGATTCTTGGGTGTCACAAAGTTCTCCAGAGCTTTGGTAAGGGATGAAGGTGCCTAGAGAAGAGACAAAGGAGCCACTGAGCTGTGGGAAATGCCCATGCCTAAACACTTCCAGGGAGTCAACAAGAAGATCCAGGCAGCTGATGCTGAGGAGGCCCAACTTGACCCTGCAGGCTGTGGAAGGAAGAAAGGAGGGAGGGATTGGAGGGTAGGGGGGAGAAAGGGAGGTGGGAGACAGGGAGACGGGGAGGGAGACAGGGAAGGAGGGAGACAGGGAGGAAGGAAAGGAGACAGGGAAGAAGGGAGACAGGGAGACGGGAGACAGGGAGGGAGACAGGGAGACAGGGAGACAG
>JAWWMS010000126.1:454842-468143 GCA_035048045.1 Chlorospingus semifuscus
CATTGTGGGACATTGGAATCTCATGGAACCAAGGCCCCATTGTGACAAAGCACAGCCTCATGGAAGCCCAGTGCCACAGGGACATCTCCAGCCTTGATGGAAGCAAGTGTCCATTGTGACACAGCACAGCCTCAAGTCACAGGAGAGCAGAGGGATGCCATGGAATCTTGGGGAACCAAGTGTCAATTCTAAACACAGCGAGGACTCATGGAACCCAGGAGACCATGGTGATGCTGCACTTTGCCACAATGGGGCTGTGCTTCTGTGAGAATCCATGGACCCACAGTGTTCTCCTGGGTTCCAAGAGGCCCCACTGTGTCACAATGGCCCCTTGCTTCCACAAGCCACGACATGGTCCCAGTTGCCCCTGGGTTCAATGAGGCCATGATGCGTTCACAACTGACACTTGCTTCCATGAGATTCCATTGCGTCACAGTGGTCCCCATGTTTCCATGAGGCTGTGCTCTCTCACAATGGACACTGGGTTCCACAAGAGCTGGCAATGTCCTGGTGGCACCTGTGTCCTATGGGCCCCACTTTGCCAAAGTAGAGCCTTGGCTCCATGAGATTCCAGGCTGTCCCAATGCTCTGCTGAGTTCCATGAGGCTGTGCTGTGTCACAATGGACACCGAGTTCCACCTGCCCTGGCAATATCCAACTGGCACCTGGCTTCCACGAGGCCCCGTTGTGTTTGCAGTTGACACTTGGTTCACCAAGATGTCATTGTGTCACACTGCTCTCCTGGGCGCCCTGAGGCCTTGCTGTGCAATAACGGAGCCTTATTCCTACTAGACCTAACAATGTCCCAGTGGCACCTGTGTCCCATGAGGCCCCACTCGGTCAAAGCAGAGCCTTGGGTTAACAACTGACCCTTGTTTCCTTGAGATTCCATTGTACCACAGCCATCTCCTTAGTTCCATGAGGCCCAGTTGTGCTACAATGGTCTCCAGCATTCCATGAGGCCCTGCTGTGTCACTATGGAGCCTTTGTTCCATGTGTTCCCATTGTGACATGATGGTCTCCAGTACTCTATGAGGCTGCGCCTTGAAACTCTGGACTCTTGTTTTCATAAGATTCCATGTTATCACTGCCAGGAAAATCCACAAACGCCAGAGGTTTATGTCCAAAAATGAGACAGAGGAGTCCTCCAACTTTATGTGAATAAAGGGAGAGAGTTCACTGGGGCACACAGCTGCAGGGTTTTCTCTCTCAAGGTTTCCGAGGGTGCAGCTTCTTTTTATCCTAAACTCCCGGCTGCATGCTGTCCTCTTCCTTTTCCCATTGGCCAATGTACTAGGAAGGCACAACCTTCTCAACCTGCCTACCCCATATTCCTTCTTGAACCTGGCATTTCCCCTCAAAGTTCAGGCTTGTGCAGACCCTTGTCTGTTTCAGGAGTCAAGTTGTCTGCACCCAGCAACAAACCTGCTGCCCAAAGGCAGTAGAAATATTACCAGCCATTCCAAAGATATTAACACCCATCCCTTTACCCATCAAATTATTTGTAAAGACATTAGCTCACATATTTCCTCTCAAATTGATGTTTCTTGTGCTGGTGACAGTCTTTTAAATCCAGCCTTCTGCTTGATCTCTCTGCTGTTGTAGTTCCATGGGCAGAGGTTGTTGTGTTTTACACCTTCCCGTGGGCAGGCTGATGTTCAGCCATCTCCAGGACAGCAGGGCCCCACCCCACATCATTGTGACCTAGGAAGACAAAATCCATCACTCCAAATGTCCCTCCTGTCTCCTTCTTCCCAGGCATTTGGTTTGCTGCTGGTTGCTGCAGGAAAAAGGAGATGACTGTGACACTTTGGGGCACGTGGAAACAAGGAAACTCCTATGAGACTATGGAGTCCCATGGAACCAATATCCATTGTGACACACAGAACGTCAGAGAACCAAAGAAAGTCCTGTGACACTGTGGGGACCATGGAACCAAAAGGCTGGCACGTGGAAATAGAGATTCCGCAACCAGCAGGTTAGTGAAGAAGATATGTTTGTTTATTCAGCATTGGACACATGGGGAATCACTTCTTCAAAGCTGTGTGTGTCTAGCAGAGCAGATGCTCTGTATTATATACACTTAAACCCATACATATTTATCATTGCCTATACATATCCATAACCTCTCCCTGCCTGCTCTCACTTTGTATGTCAATCAGCTTTTATTGTTCTGTGCTTGTACGCTTTTAGCACTCTTCACATCTGCAATTCTCCAAGGCTTCTTGCCATGGTCCAAATCACAAATCCAGTTTTTACCAGTTTTTCGAGCACTGGTTCAGTCTTCAACAATAGGCGAGATCCCTTAAAGTATAGAAAGTCCCCTTAAGGTATAGGAAAGAGGACCATCTGCTCTTGATTACACAGCAATATAGGAAAAGGACCAACTTTTCTTGATTACACTGTGAACTATAGTCTGTTTAACCCTTGATTACACAGCCAACTATAGTCTGTTTAAGCCTACATCAATCCCCATTTTCAAAACTATAGGCAAGTTCTTTTGCCTTCTAGGTGATACCACAATATTTTCATTGTGTTTTCATGTGCTTCAAGAATTGCAATCATTACATTTATAGATTTCATTATCCTAACAATCCAAATAAGCATAAACAATAATACAACTAGACTTATGCAAACTAAAACTAAAAGCACTATTGTAGGATGACACAACATATTTAAGATCCCAGTGGCGGTAGGGGACCGTCACTTGTATTAGGAATGGCTGAATAAAGCGACACAGACTCCAATGTTGTCAAAAGGCAAATGCCCAGTTTATTAGCCATCACATTCTTTTATAGACTGTTCTGACAAAGCTGGACCTGATTGGTCCTCAATAAACACCCCTCACATCATTGGCTAATTAGGAATAACACCCTTCTTGTTAACATCATACAAGTAAATAACAAATTCAAAACACCAGCTGCAAAGATAAAATATTGTTTTAATTCTTTCTCTGAGCTGTCTCAAAAATCCCCAGAGCAATGCCTGGGAAAGTTTATCTGACTCTCTCTGACCAGACTCTCAGCATCCACAGGGGACCATCCAAAAAGTACTTCCCACCAATGGTGTGTCATGTCATCCCTTACTTGTCTTAAAACTTTCCCTATCTCCTCAGCATCATGGTGGATTTTGATTAAAGTTTTCTTTTCAGTCTCCTTTACTTCTTTGAGAATGTTCCCTAGGTCTTCATGTCTTAATAATTGTTTTACCAGAGTAAGGTTCATGTGGGTAATATCTCCTGAACCATAGTAAAATTAGTTTTTGCATATTGATACAACAAAACTATTGCCTGATAAGAAAAATAGCACCCACCTATTTTGAGAAAATCGCAGATACAAAGGTTAGAGTGATTATAGATCATAGAACCATCTATCAGTATGGTGGGGCATGCTGTTCTTAGATATGCACAGCCTTGGCCTGTATACACAAGCATAGTTGTTTGGTTAACTGGATGAACCTCAAAATGACAGATGCTCTGTTCCGTATCTAGGCAAATGTCTTGTTCATCTATGGTGCTGCTTTCACAAATGAACCCCAGTTGTTCCCTTGCAAGACAAGACTCTATATTTACAGTTCGCCACTTTCCTTTAGTCTTTCGTGCCCAAGTTCTGTGTTCAGAAGGATATAACAAGGTTTTGTCAAGGTTCAATCCTAAGGCAATGATGGGGTGGATCATGTGTATTGAGGCATTATGAATGGTCGACATGAAATCAGTCACTATGCTAGTGACAGGCTCATAAGTGAAATTTACTAAAGCCCATCAGGGCTCCACCAATCTCTCTTTCTACCTCAGTATTGTCCCAAACAATCCTTCAGATCTCAGTGGGGAAGGTGCCCTCCCCTCCCCCTTGTATAATTGAGGCAGCGATTGATTGCATCCATAGTGCCTGTATACAGCTGAAAACATTTTAATGAAATATTGTCTTGGAATGTATTTAGTGCAGTTATTGTTAACTCATGATGCCACAGTTCCTCTATATTTTCCCATCCTGGTAATACTTCAGATAATTTCCATTGGCTAGTGCCTTACGCTAGCAAGGAAGACTGAGAGGTTTTTATAAATTAACTAGATTGCCACCTGCTATAGCTAATCTGTTCATTAATCCTTCTGAATCTATTGTATTCAAAACCCCCAGTCCTGTTCCCAGCACCTCTGTAAGGTTTTTCTTCCTTCTAGTTGTAGGTATAAGTTTCTGTAGCCAATTGGTCCATTCCATGAAGGAAGTCTTAATAAATGGAGCACATTTTGACCAGATATTAGAAGCACTCACCTGCCTTGCCATTTCGACTCGCTTCAGGGACCATTCTGGGTTAATCAATAGCTTTTGAATTCCCGGGGGGAATTGGGCCCTATTTTGGTAATCAGAGGTTGGAGCTCCTTTTTATGTTGGGGCTTTTAATTTTTTGTTATGTTTTCATCAAGATCCTTGACTTTATTTAAATAAATTTGTGTTATTGTATAGAAATTGTATGCCCCTGTGTTCTTTGCTTTCAATAAGAATTTAGAAACTGTACAGTTAATTAAGCTTTTATTGCCAACCTCTGTTGAACCTATGGGCCCATATTTTGTTGCATCATATAATACTTTCCCTAAGAAGTTTGTAGCATTCCCAGTAACAATCATACCTGTAGACTCATAGAAGCCTCCCAACAACCTTTAAATAGTGGTGATGCCATTGAAGGTGCACATTGGTATGACATTTTTTGGTTTTTGCATATTCACACATCCTTTGATTAAGATTAGGATCTTGTAAAGAGTAGCTTTCCAGGATGTACTTGTGTGACCTTCCAGGAAGACTGTGAAGCCTTTTTGATTCTTGTGTGATGTATCCGTGATGCTTGTTCCTTGATCTTGACTGCTGTGAAGGATGTGAGGAGCCATTGGAATGGTCTCTCCCACTGTGGTTCCAGAGCTTTTCTGTGAGAGTCTTTACATACACACAGTCTCCAAGTTGGATGTTATGCACAGGCCCATCCAAACCCCTGCTTCAAGCCCCAACCACATTTCTCAGTTTCTCAGTTTTATTGAGTTGTTTGCCTAATGCCACTATGTAGGAGGTCATAATTTCATCCCTAGCTTATGTGGACATCCCTTTTTGTATTCCATAAGGTCTCCCATACAAGATTTCAAAAGGGCTCAGTCCTTCTTTTCCCCTTGGCCTAGTTTGTATGCACAAGAGTGTTAGAGAAAGAGACTGAGGCCAGGTCAAGTTTGTTTCTTGTCCTAATTTCACAATCTGCTGTTTGATTAAGTGGTTCATCATTTCTACCTGTCCACTTGACTCGGATGATATGGGGTATGAAGCTGCCAATCGATACCCAAATGGTAGCTGATTTGCTGCACTATTTTTGAGGTAAAATGTGGTCCTCTTAATCCTCTTTGTCCTCTTAGGTCCTCTATGTCCTCTTAGACATAGTTGCTGGAACTCCAAAAAGCAGTATTATTTCCTCTATTAGTATTCTTGTTACCTTCCAAGCCTTGGCTGTTCTGGTAGGGAATGCCTCTGGCCAGCCTGAAAAGGTATCAGTTAGTATCAGTAAATATCTATACCCCCCTTTTCCTGGGAGTTCCATAAAATCATTCTGCCACTGGTGCCCAGGTACATTGCCTTTCCCAGTTTGGCCTAATTTTGGTTTGGGGGTATTTTTGGGATTAGTCTGGAGACAAAGATCGCATTGCAGAGTCACCTGTTTCACAGTGGCATGTAATTCCTATCAATAATTCCTCTAAGTAGAAACTGGTGTAGGGCATCTGCCCCCCAGTGCCTTTTCTTGTGCTCTTCCCTAACCAAAGGCCATATTAAATAGGAGGGAATGATCAGCTGTCCTTGTGGGGTGAGAGCCTACCCTTCTTTATTAAATGACCCATCTAGGTCAGAAATGAGGCTTTGATACTCTTTGGTATATTTTGGCTCACCTTCTAGGGAGATTTGCCCATCAAGGCTCCTGTTTTTACCTTTTTCTTGGCTGCCTGTTTTGCCTCTCTGTCCACCAGCTAATTTCCTTTTTCCAATTCCTAACTTACTTTTTGGAGTGCTTTGATGTCCATGATTGCCCCTTTCTCAGGGAGTTGGACTGCCTCCAACAGTTTCAGGATCTCTTCTACACATTTAATGTTTTTGCCCTGTGAATTTAATAGTCCTCTTTCCTTCCAGATTGCTCCGAGTGCACATACGACTCAAAGCTATATTTTGAGTCTGTATAGATATTCACAGTTTTGCCTTGGGCCAGTTCCAAGGCTTGAGTTAGAGCAATTACCTCTGCCTTTTGTGCAGAGGTATTGATGGGCAAAGGTCCTGACTGTATTATTTCTCGGCTGGTGGTGATGGCATATCTAGTGTGTCTTTTACTGCTTAGGGCATAACTGCTTCCATCTGTGAACCAGTTTTCCGTGTTCTCCACAGGACTATGTTTCAGGTCTGGACAGCTTAAATATGTCACTTTGGTGGTTTCCAGACAGTCACAATGTGCTGGTTCCTCTGTATTTCTGCTGAGGAAAGAGGCTAATAATAATAACAATATTATTTACCACAATTTACACATTGTCTTGTTCTACCATTGTAGCCTGATATTTCAAAAAAATCTTTGTTGGGAAAACCACTGCCCACCTTTCATTTCTAGTACTGCAGATATTGTATGAGACACTAGCATGGTCATTGTCTGGCCCAAGGTAAATTTTCGGGCCTTCTGGATGTTTAGTGCCAGGGCTGCGACCGCTCACAAACATCCAGGCCAACCTTTTGCACTTGTGTCTAGCTGTTAGGAAAAGTAAGCCACTGATCGGTGATACTGGCCCAGATCCTGTGCCAATATTCCTAGGGCAATCCCCTGCTTCTGATGGGAAAAGAGAAAAAATGGTTTACTCACATCTGGAGTCCCAAGGCTGGAGCTGACATCAGAGCCTTTTTTAGTGACTCAAAGGCTTGTGTAGCTCCCTTGTTCCATTGAAGGTTCTTTCATTCAGTGGTTGTCAGCACATATATGGGTTTAATCAGCAGTCCATAGTTGTAGATCCACAGCCACCACCACCCCAAAAAGGTTTGTAATTCTTTCACTCTTTGTGGCCTTGGCATTTGGCATATTGACTCTTTTTAGGCTCATCTTAGAGTTCTTTGTCCAGTACTAATCTCATATCCTAGATAAATTACCTCCTGCTGCATTACTCGGGCCTTCTTCTTAGATAACCAGTACCAAGAAGTTTAGCAGACTCACCATCCAGGTCAGGCTAGCGTCCTTTTTTTTGGTGGCAATCAGGATATCATCTACATATTGTAACAGCTTCCCTTCTTCTGATGGGGCCTCCCAGGACTCAAGATATTTTGCTTATTGATTGCTGAATATAGTGGGGCTGTTCTTGAATCCTTAGGGTAATAGAGTCCAAGTAAGCTGGGTTTTACACCCACTTTTGGGGTTTTCCCATTCTAATGCAAATATATTTTGGCTGGCTTTATGGAGAGGGAGGCAAAAGAAGGCATCCTTCAGGTCTAAAATAGTAAACCAGGTTAGTTCAAATGTCAATACAGTCAACAAGGCATATGGGTTTGCCACCTCTGGATAGAGGTCCTCAGTTATTTTATTTACAGCTCGTAAGTCCTGCACTACTCAATACAAGCCGTCAGGTTTATGGGCAGGTAATATGGGGGTAATAAAATCAGACTCGCACTCCTTTACAATCCTAGTTGTAAAAATTTTTCTATCACTGGCCAAATTCCTTCCTGGTCTTCCCTTTTCAGGGGGTACTGTTTGATTCTTACTAGCTGCCATCCCTCTTTAAGTTTGACTTTGGTGGGCACAGCATTCTTTGCTCTCTGGGCCACATCAGTGGCCCATACCCTGGGATATACCTGGTCCGTGATTTCTTCGCTGGTTTTGTTCTCTGTAGAAACACTAGCTAGGGATAAGCTCATTATTTGTATATAGTGCTGGTCATTTACCTCTGGAGTAATCTTTACTTTTTCAAATTTAATTACTGCCTCAAATTGCTCTAATAAATCTCTTCCAAAAAACTCCCTTCAGAGAGTTAGGCATATACAGAAATTTGTGGATGCCCCATTGTTTTTCCAGTTTGTATCTCAGAGGTTCACAAAAGTACACCTTTTCACTTTGACGAGTTGTACCTTTTACCAAGATATAAAAATTTCCCAGGGGCATCAAATCTTGGTTCAAAACCAGATACATTGCCCCTGTGTTGACCAAAAATTCTACTTTCTTTTGTTTTTTCCCTGGCTTCATTACAATCAGTGGATCCACTAGGGTGGATTCCCCAGGTCCCCGTCAGTCTTCTTCTACAGGGGCCACTATCCTCCTTTTCTGGTTATTCTGTACTATCTCCTCATCCTTGGATTTTTCTGGACATTCATTTTTACAGTGGTCAAAACCTTTTGCATAACACGCATTGGTCCTTGCCTAGTCAGGGCAGTCCCCATTTCCTTTCTCCCTCCTCCCTGGTGACCGCCACCACCCTTCCATGTCCCCACTTGTACTTTTCTTCCCTGTTACTAAAAACTCTCCATGCTTCATCCAGCAACACTTATATATTCCTGCTTTCTGTAGGATGCAGCTTTTGCAGCTTGCACCTAATATCTCCTCTAGACTTGCCCAGAAACAAAGAAACGAGTTGTTGTGTTCCTACCTCTGACCCAGGATCCAGCAGTGTGTTATGGCACATCATGTCCCTCAGGTGATCCAGGAATTCAGATGGTGACTCGGAGGAACCTTGTTTGGTTATGTATCATGTGGACCAATATATGGTTTTGTGAATGGCCCTTTACATTCCTTTTGAGATTCACCCCTGGTATGCCTGTAATTCTTCTATGTGTGCAGACCTGTTCACAGCCCATTTTGGGTCTTGGAAGGGGAAGTATTCTATAATGTCTTCCCCCTTGGTTTTATAATAATCATCAGCCAAATCCCCTGTAGTTTTTAGAATTAATTGCTCTTCTGTTTCAGTCATATATTCTAAAAATAACTGTGTCATTCCAATCAGGATTGTGTTGCTTTACTATAAACTGGAAGTGTTTGGATGCACTTAGTGGGTCTTTCTGATAATCTTTAGCAACTTTTTCCATGCCCCTAAATTGGTGATAGAAAAAGGTGCCTTAATCAGCAGTGTCCCTCCTTCAGGCCCTACTGCCTCCCAGAGAGGTGCCTGCACCACCTCTGGACCTGATTTTTTCTGGTGTGGGAAGACACAGGACTATCTGAGGGAGTGAGGGTTCTGTCTGAGTCTGCATCTGTTCCTGTGATAGTGGAGGAGGCTTAAACAAATCAGTTAGATCCTGTTCTGGTGCCTGGTGAATTTTATCTCTTCTAGAGTACTGTCGGCCAATTTTGCATGCTGAGCAACATCGCTTTAATTTACCTTTAAGGTCTTTGTGTTTTTCCTTCTCAAGGGCAAGTACAAGAGAATCTTGTGGTGGCACAGTCTCTCTGCCACTGTGGGTGGTTTCAGAGGGTAAAAAACATACCTGCATTTGATGCTTCATCCCATTTTCCCTCTCTCCTTAAGAACAGAATTAACTGCAAAATAATGTTATAGTCTATAGTTCTGTTAAGGGGCTATTCAGCCTCATTCTCTAATCTATACAACAGCCACCACTGGTTGCAATATTTAATAAGAGTCCTTTTATTTTCTGTCTCTCCTGAGCCAACTATATGTTTCCAGTGCACTAATATGCAGCCTAAAGGGGTTTTTCAGTGGACCTCTTTACTCTGGCCTTTCCCCATTCCTTCTGTTCCCTTTGGGGCTTCTTGCCCCTAGTTTCCTTGGAACTGCTTTGTACACTTTCTTATAGTCTTATCCCAGTTATTTTCCTAGCTATCCTATTTCTGGCCATCAAAACAGCCTGTCACATACACAGATACACATTCACTAGTTTCAAAGCTAGCTTAATATATTCTTGGTTACAACTTGGATCCACAGTTTGCCGATGTTTTAAGTATACAAACTGTTTGCAGTACTGGACGTACCATACAAAACATTTTAAGCACTTTGTCCATCACTGACCATGCCCCTTGCAGGATCACAGAACTGCAGATCAGAACTCCCTCTTGCTTTGCAGTGATGCTGCATCTCAAGCACAGACACACACACACACGCACAAAACCAACATGGAATGTTTTAAGTACTTAACATAAAATACCCAGGCATTTACAAATTTAACATCCAATTATTATTCCACTTAATACCCCTCCAGCAGCTGTAAGTATAATCCAAGTAATCATTTAAAAGGGTCTGCTTACCCTTTTCCTGCTTCAATCATTAGCAGGTCCATCCTGGCTCCCGATGCTGGGATGCAGCAGTAACCCTCAATTTGCTTGATCTGCACTCAAGATTGCTAGCTCTATCAGTCAGCAAATCCCAGGGCACCCTCCTCCGAAAATTCAGGGCACCCTCCTCCTAAACAGGGACTATGCCGTACACCAGATGTCTCTAAGTGGTTTACCAGCAGCCCCTGGCCAAGTACCAGCATCCCCTACAACTTACTGGCCCTGCCTTTGTCAAACATGCTCTTTGCAACCACAGGAGGTTCTTCCCTGCTCCCGCAGGTAGCAGCTGGGGAAGGAGTTACTCCAAGAAAAGGGCTCGGGGTGTGCCTAGGACATCATCCTCCAGTCAGTCCTGCAGATGAGCAGAGAGACTCCTGACTGGCTCACCAACTGACATGTAGAAATAAAGACTCCACAACCAGCAGATTAGTGAAGTAGAAGTTTGTTTGTTCAGCGCTGGACACACGGGGAAACACTTCATCAAAGCCGTGTGTGTCCAGCAGAGCAAATGCTCTGTATTAAATACTCTTAAGCTCATACATATTTGTCATCGCCTATACATATCCATAACCTATCCCCGCCTGCTCTCACTTCGTATGTTAATCAGTTTTTATTGTTCTGCGCCTGCACACTCTTAGCACTGTGTCCTGGATTGCCAAGCAAATTGTATTCTATTTGCCATCTGTATGGCACTTGTCTTCTGTTAAGTGGGCAGTTTTCCTTATCTCTTCCACAACCAGGGAGACATCTGCTGATGATAGGCTATTGAATGTCATTGCATGACTGATAAGAACTACAGCATCCCATTGTGAGATGCTCTGCCTGGAGGGAAGAGCCAAGCATTCCTAGTTGGATATAATCTGGAGTTTCTGGAACACCAGCACAGCTTTCTCCACTGGATCTTCAGAGGAAGACTACACCCTTCTACAGGATCTCTGCTCCAACAGAACCACACCTGACACTCCAGGGGGACTGCAGCCACAATTCCAATGGGACTGTTGCCAACACACTGACCAACAGGGTGTCAGGTTGTGTTCTGACTCTACCAGTATTGTTTTGGTCTGCTGCATTGTTTATCTTTTTATTTTCTTCCCTAATAAAGAACTGTTATTCCTGCTCCCATATTTTTGCCTGACAGCCCTTAATTTCAAATTTATAACAATTTGGTGGGAGGGGGTTTACATTTTTCCATTTCAGGGGAGGCTCCTGCCTCCTTAGCAGACACCTGTCTTTCCAAACTAAGACACATTGCTTTCTGGGGGTCTTCTGGGCAGTGGTCATGGGATGAAGTAAGCAGTCTTCCTAGTATGCCCTTTGAATGAACCTGGTCTTTGCGCAGACTCTCTTCACATTTGGCCATTCTCCAAGGCTTCTGGCCATGGTCCGAAACACAGATCCAGTTTCTACCATTTTTTGAGCACTTATTTAGTCTTAAACAATAAACTATATTCCCTTAGGGTATAGAGGATCCCCTTAAAGTATAGGAAAGAGGACCATCTGCTCTTGATTATACAGCAATATAGGAAAAGGACCACCTTTTCTTGATTACACTGTAAACTATAGTTTGTTTAACCCTTGATTACACAGCTGACTATAATCTGTTTAAGCCTATATCAGGGCCAAAGTGACACCGTGCAGCCCCGTGCAACTGAGGGTCCATTGTGACACAGCATGGCCTCGTGGAACCAAAGAATCCAAAGGAATAAAACATTTCTTGCAGAGCTCTGTCTTGGGGAAAGGGAATGTCCTTGGTGGCAGCTTGGGCTTGGCACATACTTGAGGGTGTCTTTCTTCATTTTTCAATGAGGAAACTCAGGAATTTTTGATTGCTTCAAAAAAACAAATCCCCAGTTTGCCTGAGTGCAGCCAGTTCTCCAAGCAAAGCAGGTCCCAGGCGAGTGAGGAGAGACAGGATGGGGTTGGGAATGTTGAGCAAGGTTGTCCACACTGGGTCAGGCCTCAATGCACAGCTTCTCTGACCAGGCCTGACTGCCTGAGGAAAGTCCCTGGGTCAATAGCCGTCACTGAATGCTGCAACCAACTCTTCTCTAAAGAGAAATTTAATAAAATACAATCTTTAAAATAGGAACTCATATTTTTTAGAAGCACTTTGAAGTATTTCTCCATTACTGCAGTAGGAAAACCTTCCTAATGAACGGCACCAGACCAGAGGGAAATCAAGGCAGAACCATGCTTTGTCAGGACTGCCTTGATCCTAATGAACCCTGTGGTGCATTTAGTGCTGAGCCCTGGAATCTCAGAGCCTAAGAGGAGATTGCACAAACCTTTGGAGTCAGTCAGAAAAAAATCCCAAAATGTCTCGAGGCATTAATGAGTCCCACTGAGGTCCATCCCCAACACAGGCTCCTCATGGACTCCTTGGAGGAGAGAATTGGAGACCAGGATTGCACAAAAACCTCTCAGAGACTCGGTGTGGAAAAGAAAGTCCAAAGCACCTTAAACACCTTGCATATCTCAAAGTATTAATGAGCCCCACTGAGTGTCAATACAAAACTCTCAAGGGACTAATTAACGCAAATAATTGGGGCCATGATTGCACAAACTTCTCACCAAGTCTGTATTGATGCCTTAAGAGGCTGCCTGGAACAGAGGCGAGACAGTGTTAGATTGTTCTGTCTACACTGTGAAGAGAACTTGCTAACACTCTATCTGAAGTTCAGAGTTATATACTAATGCAGTACCGAATCTGGAAAGTATGAAAGCTGAAACTTAAGGCATCAGTATCAAAAGGGAAACACCAAGTACTTAGAAAAAAATAGAAGTACCTCGAAGCATTAATAAGCCCACTGAGTGTTGTTACTGACAAAGAATCTTAAGGGACTCATTACATCAGATAATTGGAGGCCATGATTGCACAAACCTCTCAGAAATCCAATGCAAAAGCATAACCCAAAGTCCTTTGAACAACGTGCACTCCCTGGAAGCCCCCACAGCGCCATTCCTGAGCAAGGCTCCCCAGGGACTCCTTCCAGCAGATCCTTGAGGCCACTGGGATGTGGGCTAGGGGGGGA
>JAWWMS010000126.1:473496-495113 GCA_035048045.1 Chlorospingus semifuscus
TGGGAGAGAGCGCAGGGTGCCGCAGGGGAACGACTCCTGTGCCTGAGCAGAGGGAGAAGCCCCGGGGCATGACCTGAGCACGGCTCCATTCCCTGTCTCCGGCACTGCCGGGGTAGGAGGTGCAGCTGCTAGGAGGGAGGCGCGGGGGAAAGCTGGATTTAAGGGTCTTCACTTACTTCTCATTATCCTGCTCGGAGTTTTTGGAGTTCTCTGTCAGAAATCTCTCCCCTCCCCCACTCATCCACAAAGATTTTGAGCAGTTTTCCATTTTCGAGGGAAATCAAAGCGATGCACTGCTGCTCCTAATTAGGGGTAGGAGAACTGACGCTCCTGGCTTCCCCCTGAGCCAGAGCCACCGAAGCCACAGTGCCGGGAAAGCCGTGGCGGGAGCTGTGGAGAAGTTTGTTTGTGTTTTCAGCTCAATCCCCCTCGGGCCCGGGTCCGTTCCAGGGCTGTTCCTCATCTCCGGCTCTGCCCTCACGCAGCCCGGAGGGCCCTGAGAGCGCGGGGCGAGGCTGTGCCGTGTGCAGAGCCCGCCCCTGGGTGCGATTGGGCGATGGTGCCGTCAGTCATGGTTGTGGCGCACTGATTGGTGGGAGCGAGGCAGAGCAGGGCCCCGGTGGTGGGCTGAGGGCAGCCGTGGCTCGGCAGCTGCGGCATTGGCAGAGTGTCTGTGCGGGCCCGGGAGCCGCGGCAGTGGCCGGAGCGCGGTGAGGTGATGGCGGAGCTCGGAGGCGGCCGCAGCGCAGGTGGGAGCTGTTATAAACAAAAATCTGTCAATTTTTTGTGAGAAAAAGGTTACCACTCTTGCTGCTGGGGTGCTGCTTGTCTGTTATGGTAATTACGGGTCGTTGTCGTTAATAGCTCTTTTTCTGTCAGTAAAAGCCTAGCTGGGGCCGAGTTAATGGCTCTTCTCTGGGACAGTGAAGGGTGGGGACCTCCCCAAACAGTGAGGAGAAGAGACTTAGGAGCGGGGGGAGACATGCAAAATAACCCCAAGACCAGCATGCCATGAGAAGCTACTGCTTCTAGCTTGCTAAAAAAGACCCCCAAACAACGAGCCAACATAGAGTTGAGAGATTGGAGTGATGTCGAGATGTGAGGAACAGAGTGCTGAGCCTGCAGAGATGCTGAACACCTTCGTAGTCCCTCTCACCCTGAGCACAGGGGTTGTCCTGATGCCGAAGACCCAGAGAAAAAGAGCAGTCATCAACATTTGCCTCCCACGAGGACCCCCAGCTCTGCCTCCAGTGGACAAAGCTGCGCTTATCCTCCTCCTCCTCGTCACCCTGGGAGAGACGACGGAGACTGCAGACCCGTCGAGCTGCCCAATCCTGAGCTGATCACTTTTAAGAAAGGCATTAAAAGGAGAAAAAGTCTCCTGCCCTGTTTATTTCAGAGTCTGTGTAGTGAACTTCCCTGACAGGTGGAGCAAATCCTGTCAGATGAAGAACAGGTTGAGAGGACTTTGGGGACCTGGTGTATACAAAACCCCAGAGACCACCCTCCATCCCCTACAGACTCCCCAGTACATCCCAAATACCCTCAGAATCCCCTGAAAATGCTCCATAGCTTCCCCTCCCCAACACCCTACAAACCCTCAGGACCCTCCCAAACCTCCCTCTAAAACCTCCTGAGGCTCTCTAAAATAACCCATAGATCTGCCCAAACCCTCAGTACCCCCCCGCACCCCCCAAAAGGGGCTACCCCAGGTGGACTGCCTGAGCCACTTTTTGGGCTGATATGTATGTAGGTATAAATCTAATAGAGAGATAAAATATAATACAGAAAGGGGCCTCCAGGAGAACTGGGGAGGGTCTTTGTCAGGGGACAGGATGGAGGGTGAGGGTTTTCACCTGCCAGAGTGCAGGGTTATATGGGATATTGGGAAGAAATTCCTCCCCGTGAGGGTGGTGAGACCCTGGCACTGGTTGTCCAGAGAAGCTGCAGCTGCTCCATCCCTGGAAGTGTCCAAGGCCAGGTTGGACAGGGCTTGGAGCAACCTGGGATAGTGGAAGATGTCCGTGCCCATGGCAGGGGGTGGATGGAGATGACCTCTGAAGTCCCTTCCAACCCAAACCAGCCTGGGATTCTAAAAGTGGGGGAGATTTGGGGTAGAAAACCTTGGCTGACCCCAGGTGCCCTCCGAGGCTGCTCCATCACTCACACTTCAGGAAGAAACAGCAAGAGAAAACCTGATGAAAAAGCTCCTGGGGGAGATGGGTTGGGGGGGTGTGAGTCTCTCAGGAACTGCTCCAGCCCTTTCCAGTCCCTCAGGTGGAGGCACTTGGGGCATGATTCCTACCCAATAGGCATCCCAATGGGCGAGAAGACAGGTTCAACCTCTTGATCTAGCCTGTCCTGATCCCTCTGCAGAGCCTTTCTGCCCTCCAGCAG
The DNA here is from genome assembly GCA_035048045.1 of Chlorospingus semifuscus. Taxonomy (NCBI): domain Eukaryota; kingdom Metazoa; phylum Chordata; class Aves; order Passeriformes; family Passerellidae; genus Chlorospingus; species Chlorospingus semifuscus. The sequence goes on from JAWWMS010000126.1 coordinate 475,894, forward strand.
ATCCACAGTCCCACACAAGCTGGTGTCATTTGTGAAATTAGTTTGACTTCCACTTGATCCCCTCATCCAGATCATCAATAAAGATGTTGAACAGGACTGGACCCAGCACTGACTCCTGGGGTCACCCACAAGTAATTCGGTGTTATGGATAGAGTGGGAGCTTCAGACAAGCCCTGTCTTAGGCTAATATTTTTGGGTACAGCTTGAATTAGGTGGCCTGCACCTAAACCACTCTGGCTCGCAAGTTCTAAGAGTGGCAGATCAGGTCTATTATGAAATTAGTTATTTCTTGAATAGACTGGAGATAATAGACAAAAGGTCTTGAACAGAGTTACTTACTACACGGTATAAAACAGAAGAACTACTAGTAGATTACATAAAACAGTGCACAACATTAATGTTCCAAAGCTAAGAAAGAAATAACATAGATTAGGAGTCAATGTAACTTACCAACAAACTGGCAAGAGTGTGCACAGAGACTTTTCACTCAACCCTCACGAGAGGAACCACAAAACCAGCATCCCAACTTTGAGGGAAAAGTCCCACTCATTTCCAGGGAATGTGCAGAAACTTCTACTTTGTGAAAGTTTAGTGTAGCTTTAATAGATTGTGAAGTAATGTGTCTGTCAGAAATTCCAGCTCATCTTTCCACAATCTTGCTTCCACAGCAAGATGTTTATTGTCAGCCAGAAGTACTGCTTCCATGGCACCCAAATAACCACGAGACAAGCGGTCTTTAGTGATTTATTTCACCAATTAGCAAGCTCTTGTGGCAGGGAACACGTCCTGCTACACTAGCCCCAGCTGGATTTAGTTCCATTCCCCACCATTCTCTGGGTTTGGGCATCAGCCAGTTTCTCATGCAGCAAACAGTTGCCCTGTCCAATCCATGAGCAGCCAGCTTCTCCAGTGCCAAAGGCTTTACTGATGTCTATAAATATCCATCCACGGCCCTTCCCTCATCTCCTGAGTGGGTCATTCTGTCACTGCCTGCAGACCCTTGGCCTGGGCGGGAACAACCTGCGGCACTGGGCAGCCGTGGCATTCCAGGGCCTCCCGCGGCTTTACTGGCTTTCCGTGGCCCGCAGCTGCTGCTGGAGGTGAGCGTGGCCGCACTGCAGCCGGTGCAGGTGACCCTGGGCGTGCTGGAGCTGCTGCTAATGCACTGCGCTGCCTGAGCCCACACCTGCGGCAGCTGCCGCCTTTCCGCTCCCTGCACGGCCTCTGGGAGCTGAAGCTGCAGGCGCAGCAGCCGCAGGGAATGCGAGTGGTCCCACAGCGCTTCTTCTGCGGCCTCAGGGCCTTGCGCTCGCTCTGCCTGTCACAGAACTCGCTCTCGACCATCCTTGGCAATGCCTTTGATGACCTGGCACAGCTGCAGTGTTGCAGCCTGAATAGCTGCTAGTAAAATCCGGGGTAAAGAAGCAAAAAGGGCCTTTGCATAATATCCACAGAAGTTTAATTCAGCCGCATGGTAACATGTTCGGGTCCCAGGCACACAGACATGGAGGGTCCAGGTTTTTCTCTCCCCTGGGGCCTGGGGTCACCTTGGTCTCAGAGCAGTTAAAAGATAAGGGCCAATCAGGGAATAGGGAGGGAGTGGCTCAGGAGCACAGGAACAGACATAGGAACAGGGGAAGGAGCCAATGCCGTCTTACCAGCTTGAGGGAAGCTTCTTGTGTTTCCCCGACCCAGGGGATGCCCCCCAGGGTCTCCACAACTCCCCATTTCGATATTATTAAGAAAGCTTCTCTGAAGGATCAATTGAATCAACATAAAATGACAAAAACAATCAAAAGCACTCATAAGACAATTTTCAAAATGCAAACAATTCCAAATTTATTTTCTTACAGCTGGCAGGACGGATGTAGGGTTTTCTGAGTACGGTTTATCTGGAAACTGAGTCAGGAGAAGGTTCCTTCAGCAGGGACTGGTTCTCTGCCACCTGCAGCAGTGTTGTTGTCTGTGACTGGCTCTGTACGATGTAGTGTAGGTCGTGGTATGCCTGTTGGAAACTCCAAAATAGAAATTATTAACTTTTAAGAAAAAGATGGTTGCTTTAGGGAAACATTCTTTTCTTTCCCTCCCAATCATGCTCCCTCTGGTATTATGAAGGAACACTGGGGAAAGGGATTAGTGGAGGGAGGTCGTGAAAAGGGGGAAGAGGAGGTAGGAATTTGTGGGAACATAAAAAAGGGGTAATAGGACATTGGAAAGGAAAAGGGGAAAGTGGGAGAGGGGCAGGGAGGCCACAGGAATTAGGGAAACGGGAAGAAGTGGGACTTATCCGATTGGTAGGTTCAGTCATTATGGAGGTGGACTTTTCAATGCAGGACAGCTCGTTGGTGTTCTGTGCCCTTTTGGATTCTAGGCTGTTGCTGGGGTTTGATGGCTGTTGGTTTTGGGTTCTATTTCCTTGACAGGTGTGTGGAGGAGTTCTATGATGTGGATAATATTTCGCAGTTTTGCAGTTCAGTACATGTTCACTACCTTGCACTGGAACTCCACCAGGTCCTGTCATATTGGCTGCTTGGGGCTCTTTTATTCCTTGTATTATATTAAATTCCACAATTTCTCCATCTCCTAGACTGTGGAGGTATTTCCTGGGGTTATTCTTTTTAATAGCAGCCTGATGTACAAACACATCTTCTTTGTTAACATTGCAGGTTATGAAACCATATCTGTTCTTTACATTGAACCATTTCACTGTCCCCAAAACATTCAGGGCAAGGACATTTTTACCTTTGTCAGTGGGTCCGTGTTTCTGTTGCTGGACATGTTGCTGGTGCTGGTATTGGGGCGCTGCTGTCCGAGCTTTGTCTTGCTCCCGGCTCTGGCAGCCATGCTGGACCTTGGCCCCCTCCCGGGAGTCTCTCTTGACTGGTGCCCGCGGGTACTGCCGGCACGAGGCTTCTATTGCAGCGGCAGTGAGCGGGTTTCACTGCCCAGACTGCGACCCTGAGCCAACCCTCGGTGGGGCTGCCCACCCACCTGGCAACAGTGATGCCCTGGGGCCACTGGCCTTACCCGCCCACCCTCGGCCCCGGTTCCACAGGCTGTCATGACCGGGGCTAGGCAGCGAGTATCGGACAGTTTGCTATGGCCACATGGAGCGGTGGCGGAGCAGCTGCGGGTTTTCCATGGGGGCAACTGTTCAGTGCGAGGGGAGACGAATCCTCCTGAAGGCTGGTTTTGCCATAAAACAGAGTAAAGTCAAGGGACCTGCCCAGGAAATTCAGTTTTTAGAAGGAAAATAGCAAGATGGACATTGTCAGATTCCAGTGAATATGGTTAACAAAATAGCAGCCATGTCCCCACAGACCAAGAGGAGGGAAACACAGGCTTTCCTGGCACTGTGGTATTTTGGAGAATGCATATTCCATGTTACAGTCAGATTGTAAACTCTCTCTATCATGTGACATGGAAGAAGATTGATTTCAAGTGAGGTCCTTCACAGCAACAAGCTTTTGAACAAATTAAAGAGGAGACTGTTCCTACAGTAGCCATTGGACCAGTCAGGACAGGACAAGGTGTGGAAAACAGGCTCCACACTGTAGCCAGGGAGAATGGTCCATCCTGGAGCCTCCGCCAGAAGGGACCTGAGGAAGTTTGAGGACCACTCTATGGCTCTTGACTCTGGGATACAAAGGATCTGAGTCCAGCTGTACCCCTACACCACACTGCAGCTACTGGCAGCTTATGAGGAGGTTCCATCTGTGTCAGAAGTGATTGGTGCCAAAGCACAACTTCTGCTGGTGAAATAAACAGGGCAGGAGACTTTTTCTCCTTTTAATGCCTTTATTAAAAGTGATCAGCTCAAGATTGGGAAGCTCGACGGGTCTGCAGTCTCCGTCGTCTCTCCCAGGGCGGCTCAGAGGAGGAGGAATGTGCAGCTTTGTCCACTAGGGGCAGGGGTGGGGGTCCAGTCCTCGTGGGAGCCTTGGGCGTGATGACCCAGATGTTGAACCCTGCAGCCTCCCCTCTCTGGCTCCCGGTTTTGGGATGACTTTCGTGCTCAGGGTGAGGGGCCACGAAGGTCTCCAGCATCTCTGCAGGCTCAGCGCTTTGTTCCTCATGTTCAGACATCACTCCAATTTCCCAACTCTATATTGGCTCGTTGTTTTGGGGGTCTTTTCATTATGTTTGGAGTAGTAGCCTCTCATGGCATGCTGGTCCTGAGGCTATTTTGCATGCTTCCCCTCCTATGTCCCTTTTCCTCACTGTCCCTTTTCCTCACTGTCGGTGGAGGTCCCCGCCCTTCACTGTCTCAGGAGAAGAGCCATAAACGTAGCCCCAGCCGGGGCCTTTACTGATACAAAAAAAGAACCATTGTTGGGAGAGTAGCTAAGAATTAGAAAAGTACAAGGCCGTAGCTAATTCCAAGTCCTGCACCTGCAAGATAGCGTGTCCTTGGGCCTAGCTGTAGTATGATAACAAATAGTGAAAGAGACATGAGAAAAGAGAGATGTAACCCCTAAGGAATGGGGAAGAGCTGATGTTGTGGTGTAGCCAATGGATGGTTACAAAATATTCATGAGCTTATTACTTGCTGTATAAATGTCTGATGCTCTCTTCAATAAACGGAGCTTGCTGAACACTCATATTGAGGGTCTCGAGCCTTCCCTGCACCGAGACAAATGGCTCATTCTGCAACAAGCCATTAACAACAACGACTTGTAATTATCATAACAAACAGGTAACACTTCAGCAGCAACAGTGGCCTGACTAGTTTTTGTAACCTTTTTATTCACAAAAAAAATTGGCAGATTTTTTTTTTATAACAACTGGCACCCGACTGCCAGTGCTGGGCTGGATGTTCAAAGGGAAAGGCTTCTTGGAAGTCATTACGAACTGGCCCTGAGGCAAAAATTTCAGATTATCATCAGAAGGGGAAAAGGTGAAGGTGGCACATGCTAAGGAGGCCCTGACCAGAAAATGAAGTGTCATTCTACCTTTACTGATGGTTCCTGCCATATTGTAGAGATGCATCAAAAATGGATAGCTGCTGTATGGAGTCCTACATGACAACTTGTGGAAGCCACTGAAGGACAAGCTGGATCCAGTCAGGTTACAGAGCTTAAAGCTTTGGATATGGCTGAATGAGAGAAGTGGCCAACACTCTGCCTCTGCACTGACTCATGGATAGTGGCAAATGCTCTGTGGGGGACATGCTGATATTTGAGTGCTTATTCCAGGTGTAATATTTGTAAAGCAGGGTAAATAATTTGCATGGCTAGTGGATGGCAGGCACATGCTTAAATAAGCTACATCAATGCTTCAAGCAAGAAGAATTGATCCACACTGAAATTACAGTGAGTGGTTAGGAGAATCATACAGGATGTAACACGGTTATTTGATTTGTCTTGTCCACATCAGAAGATGTGGACAAGTGGTCAGTCAGTCAGGAGACCTGAATTTTAGTGCTTCATCTTTCCTTTTTAAGTTGACTGCCCTTCGTGCTGGGCCTACGTAGTGCTGTATTAGTTTTTCTGGTATTGGGAAATGTTAAGACCTAGGCTAGGCTTGGTGGGTTAATAGGTGTGAGTTGTTGGTGCTCTTCTGGTTTTTCAGTTTAGAGCAGGTTCAAAGAGTTCTAAGGAAAAAGAAAAACCATAGTTGAGGGAACTTCTCTGCTTCAGCTAGCTAAAAACAAACTAAAAAGTAAAGGAGAGCACTGTCTTGCTGTCTGTCTGTGCTGTAGATAATACAGTCTGGGAGCTGGAATGTGGAGGAGTGAGTGCAGTTTCAGAAACAAACTGCATGTTTCTTTTCTCCCCCTCCTTTGCTCTCAGAACTAGTCTCAAAGGTGTAAAACTTAATTTTGGGCTAAACAGATGAATGGGGATACAATTCAACATCATAAAGTCACCCCAAGACAATCATACAGGATGTAACTTAGTTATTAGATTTGTCTCGTCCACGTCATGCAGGAGACCTGAGTTTTAATGCTTTGTCTTTTCTTTTCAAGTTGACTGCCCTTAGTGCTCAGCCATTTTTGGTTTGATGTCCAAATCCCTCTCTGTTACTTGCTCTTCTTCATTTTTCCTGCCTGGAATAATTTTGGGTTTAAAAACCCTTAGTAATCCTGCATTTTGCCTGATGCAGGAAGGAGGAAAGTAATTTGGAGATTTTGGAAACAGGAAGACAATTTCTTCCTTTAATGTTATGATAAAACATAGAGGGAAAAAAAACCTGTTATGAAAAATCAGTTCTATTAATTTAAACAATTGCTTTGCTTAGCCAACAAATAGTAATGGGCCAGACTTATATGCATATTTTAACTCTGGAAGCCATTTTAAATGAAGACTTGGAAATGTAATCATATAATTTTATTATATTGAAAGACTAGATAGAGTTGAGGGATCAGGAAGATGAATATGAGTTCCTATCTATTACATGTTGCAGTAAAAGTATGGTTTTCCTTTCACTCACATGAAGCCTTACATCTGCTCCATCTGGAGGTGCTTTCATTTGGTGAGAATGGAACATGCTGAAATTCTGAAAAGTCATGACTGAAATGTCATTCAGTCCTTTTACGGACTAATGCAATTTGTTCATGTATTCAGTAACCTGATCCTGTGGTCTGGAGTCCAGACCAATAGGACTGTTTCTCCAGGTTGTTCTCACTCAACCAAATAAATGGCCTAGCTTCTTCTGATGGTACTAGGGAGACAACCAGATGCAAAAGTTGGATTAGTTCTTTTTTCTGTATAAATGTGCAAACTAGATTTGGGTTTTTTGTCTCTGGAAAGAGGCAGGGATGAAACAATTCCTTAAAAGGTCAACAATGTTTGAGCATCCATCTGACCTTCACAAGATTATTTTCAATTTTTTGGTACATGCTCTTCTTATAAGACCTCATGTTTGTTTGCCTGCTTGGATGGGGTTTTTTATGTATTTGACACTTTTTAGAGTTCTTCAGGTTTCAGTATGGAAATCTTAGAAAAATTATTACACCATTTCAACTCAGTATAAATACATAAATAGAACGGCTAGCTAAAAAAGGAACTGTTTGGGCCACGCTTGTGTGGGTGAAGGGAAAAACCATAATGCTTATTCCTCTCCTTTGTTTGTATTTGATCTTGGATGTTCTAATTTGATGAAATCTTGGCCTAAACTTGAAGTTTTAGTATTCCTCTTAACTGCCTTCTTTTACTTGTAGTGAAATGTGTTCTAGGTTGACTTGATAAAACTGAGTAGCATACTCCGGGCTAGAGATGTAAGCAAACATCTGTGGGCTGAAAATTCTGATTTTGTTAGCAAGTGGAGCATTTAACTAATGTTTCTTTGAGCCTTTCACTTTATTTCAATTTCTATATGATAAACCCAGAATATATTCTTCAAGGTCTGCATTTGTAGAGGCACTTTTCATTCACTTGCAGTAAGTATACCTGAAGACCCAGTTTGCCATATTCACCCTTGTGTGACCTCAAGGAGCAGCTGCAGAAAATGAGAGTGTTCTTGAAGTTCTGTGGTATATCTGGCAGCCTGTGCAGGTCGTTCAGGTACTCCAGTGTCTGAAACAGTTCTTGGAACATGCATGGAAGTGTTTCTGGCTTCCGTTTGAACCCATGACTACAGTGGTTCTTCCAGTGTCACAATTCCTAGCACTACTTTCCATTTTCCGGTACATAGAATCGCAATTTTCTGTGCCAGTGTTTCTGGCTTTATCTTGCATTCCAGGAACTTGCAGTGTTCAATTTTTGCAGTATTTTGTTGTTACATGTCATCTTACGACATGTATGTTGCAATACATAGAAGCCATTTTATAAACTAATTACCAGCTGCCTTAAGAAACAAAGGTGTTAGGAAAAACATTCCCTTGGCTTCCTAGTCTCTTCATATTGGTGATACTTTTCAACAATGCAGATAGAGTTAATCCTGAAGTTTCTGTATTTGTTCTTTTGTTTGTTTGCTGGAATTCTTCCCTTCTTCTGTCCTCATAGCACTTCAAACAATTCTCCAGAACTAGTGTTGCTACTACTGGATGATTAAAAAGCCTGTGAAATGAATTGTGCTAATCACTTAGCTGTGACTTAGCTTGTTTTAGAGCAAGAAACTTGTGCCTTTAAAATTGTCTTATTTACTAAATGTCCTTTGAAACCTCCTGAGGAAGCTAGTCACGTTCACATGGTTAACCCAGTCATGTCACTACAGATTGCTTAGCAACTTTTGATTTGTGCACCACAATTGGGCTGTATTTGTTTTTGATCTAAAGATTTTCCTCTTCAAGACAAATTCTGGCCTTTTTTTTCTGTAGGGTTTTTTCTCCTCTCATTTTTGCCAACCAGCTCAATGGACCAGAAGCAACTGCTTCAGGAGCCCTAGTCCATCTCAGTAGGGCTGTCTTGTACCTTTGAGGTTTGAGTTTAAGAACTTCTTGCTCAGTGACTGATTCTACTTAGAATACAGACGCATTGGGTAAGAGATGGAAAGTGGGCTTTTTGTTTGCTTGTTTGGTTGGTTTTCCGAATGCTTTAAGTACAAGACACCTTATCTTATTACAAAGCAGTTTCTTAACCGTGTATGACAGACCAAAGGAGAGACTATGTAACTTGATGAATCAGCAGGTGTGTGCCACTGTTGATATGCTGGAGGAGAATTTGGAGCAAAAAAATCTCATGCAGTTCAGATTTGTCCTACACATGCTTCCAGAATTTGAAGATGGGTCAGATGTGCACCTTTCAATTTATTTTGCTTCTGGTATTTCTGGGAATTTCTCATTCTGTAATTCTTGGTGGCTTCTTAAGACTTTTGATGAGTCCTTCCTAGCAGTGGTGAATCTCCAGTTCTCATCCATACAGAAGGCCAGGACTGACCAGTTCTCCGAGTGGTTTGGAAACTATGGTGTGTAAAACAGTTCTGTTATACAGTCAGGTCTCCTTTTCCCTGGGATGTATTAACCTTAGAGTTCCTCATTAGATTGAAGTGCTTAATCATAAATTGTACTACTCAGCCTATAGTTTGGAACCTGATATTGTAGCAGAAAACACATTTTTTGCCACCCTTAGGAGGAATTGCAATGTGTTTTTTAGTTAGTTCTGTATGATGGTTGAGGTGCAGTTGATAAGATCTGCTGTCTATTATATTTTAGGTGTCTGTTAAGGGTGTTTGTATTTTAAGTTGCATTGGCTATGTTCACCATGGTACTTGCTATTCTTGTGGGTCTAGTCACTTCATTGTTTCTAGATTGCATTCAGGGTAGGGAGTTTAATTTCTAGAGGGCTCCATATGTTGTTTAGCTGTTAGGACAGCTTACATTCGTGGACACTTAAGCTAACAGGCACTGCCTGTTGACAGGACTGTTTCTACGATGGATGCAGAGCTTTCAAGGTGCTTTTCATCATCTGTCAGACAATTTGTTTCCTCCAAAGTATTTGCTGGTGGAACTTGTTTGAATTGTGACACTTTTCAAGACAGAAATCTGTGGAACTCTTGCTTGCTCTTCAGTGTAAATATTCTTCTGCAGATTATTTGCAACCATGATGTAAGGGAACAAAACAGTCTAGAGTGAAGGTCTGCATATTTTCCTCTCCTCGTCCCTAAAATTCTTCCTCCTGAGATTTGTAATCTTTGAATCTTTAGCCATATCTTCCCTCTTAGTGACTGCCATGAAACTTTTTTTTTTTGAGAAATGGTTAATTTTAATCACATCTAGTTCTAGTTCATAGGAAGCCACAATTCCATTTTTGAAAGGAATAATTTCAATTGAATCATTAGCGTTGTGGTTGTTTTCTGATAAAATGGAAGGTAGCAGTTAGCAAGTCCTCTAAAGTATCGCCTTGATGGTATTTCTTTCAATCTTTTAAATTATTTTCACAAATGTTTTAACAACAAATGAACCAAAGCAAACCAAAATCTCGCTCTCCAGGAAATAAGTAGGTGTATACCATGCTGGGGTGATGATAATCTGCCACAGTTTTGGATTCCAGCAACATATAGAGCACAGAGTGGCTTTTTGGCATGATCTAGAAAAGTTACACAAGAAGGACTTCTTTTTTTCTCTAATGACAGATGAAGTTAAAATGTAGATGTTTGTTTTCTTTTTTGATTTCTAATTTCATGTTTTGAAACTTGGCAGAAACTTCGCAGTCATTTAGTAGAAACTCAACCTATAGTCATTTTGTGACTGAAAACTAGATTGTGACTTTGGAGAAAAGAGCTCTTTTTCTTGCTGCCTTGACCTTAGACGTGCTCCTTGTAGGCAGAAGTTGCAAGCAGTGGAGTTAAAAGTCAGACGGTGCGTGAGTTTAAAACAATTAATAAATGTGTTGTGTATTGTGAAGGGATTGAGATATATTTTAACTCTTGATGTTGTGTTCTGGGAGTCCTTCAAAATAGAAGTTATTTTTAAAAGTGTAAGAATAAACAAACAATTCAACTTGAAAATTTGTGAAGCCATTTTTCAATGGTATGGAAAAGAATATCCATTACAAAATAATATGCCATGTTGATTAAAAATTTTTTTGTTACTTGATAAGGTATAAAGTTTTAGTGAATAATAGTAGTAATAATAATAATAATAATAATAATAATAATAATAATAATAATAATAATAATAATAATAATAATAATAATAATAATAGCAGTAGTAGTAGTAGTAGTAATAAATAATTATGTTGGATTATATGCTTAGCATGAGTTATTTCAGCTTTAAATTAATTTTCTGAGTATTTATTTTGCAGCTTGCAAGCAGTCTTCTCTGACTTGTGGTAACGCCCTATAACTAGCTGTCATCTAGTGGGGTTACATCCTTAGTTACTGCAGCTGTACCAGCACTCCAGGTTTGAATCTATGCCTGTTAAGCAGAGACAATGCCCAGTCATGGTTTAGGGAAAGTGGAATCCAGGACCCATTGTATGCAGTAGGCAATTGGATTTGGCCACCATGTTTCTAAGGGAAGAGTGACTGGCTGTTTTTAATGGAAGTTTCCCAGCCAGAGGCAGTGGGGCTGGGCAATGCATAGGGGCTCATCTTGTTTGATGTCTCACTCTTGTATTCACTATTTTGGGAGATCAGAGACTTGCCTGACATATTGTACGTGACTTCCAATATCTGCCTTTCTGCTTTTTGTCATGCTCCTGTGATTTTGTACATCCCCTCAACAGAAGAGCTGAGCTGTAAGAAGCCATCCCAGGCAGGAGTGAATGGCGGCATGTGTTTGGAGTGCATCCATTTGAAATTCTTCTTTGCATTGGAGAACCAGAGGGGAAAGCTTTGTCAGTGTGACAGAATTAAGGACAGACTTGACTTCACACCACTGTTCCATATTTCCTGCCACCCCTCCAAGATGTTAAAAGTAGCCAAGAGAGCTGTCAGAAGTGTCTTTTTTTAACTATTCTCCTTGTATGACTTAGCCTTTGCTCTTAAATATTTCATAACAAGAACCAATATGCTCCTCTGTGCATGTTTTTAGTAATGAAAAAGATGAGTCCTTTTGTGCAAAAGAATATACAAAACAAATATACAAAACACAAAGCAAATGTTACTGACTCGCTTAACAACAGGAAATCTCCAGAGAAAGGAATGACATTGCTTTCCTAGTAATCTACTAAAGCCTTTTTTTCTGTTGCAGTGGTCTGTGATTTCATGGTGCACTAATCCTCATATTTGCTAGTTTCTAAAAATATGGACTAAAATGAAGAAGAAGAAGAAAAAAAAACAGTTTCTGTGCTATCAAGAAAACTCCATGCACTTTTCTGACAAGTGATTCCAAATGTCCTGGGATGTATCTTTCAGGGAAACTGGGTGCAATTTTTCCTGTGCTTTTCTAGAATTCTTCTTCATGTTAACCTCTGGCAATGCATTTGAGTGCCATTGCAAAGCCCAGAGCCTTCAGACGCTCATGCCGCCAAATCCAATCCATGTGTTAAGTTATCGATATGATTGTTCATTACAGAAGTGAAACGTTTGATATCAGAAATTGGTTGTTTTACTGGGTCAATTTTAGGCTGATGTACTTTGGACTGGATTAGCATAAGAGATTTGATAACCAGGCAAGAACAAACAGAGTTTTGAAGATTTCAAGAAAATTGGATGAGACAGGAAAGAAGATTGAATCAACTACTGCAAGCAAGAGATGTTGCAAAATGTAGACATTTGTTTTTGTGATGATGAACCCAATCATTGTAATAAAAAATCACTAGCTTTCCTAGAATGGTGTATAAGCATATGCAGTCCAGAATAAATTTGGATTCTGACCACCAGTGAGTTGACCCCATCTGTCTCCATTGCCAATATAGGCTACTAAGTTTGACTAAGTGAATGTAAAGGAGAAAGTCACAGAGTTTAAGTGGTTCCTGTGTCAGCAGCTTCTCGGTAGTAGGGAGATTTATGTTGTCAAGTTTGTTTCTTCAGCTACCAGATTATGCTCACTCCAGAAGAGGGTGAGAAGGTTGATTCCCTAAATGGTGAAATAATTCTTCCTGCTATTTATGACTCTTTGGTATTGCTGGGGTTTATTACAGACAGTTTGATGAAACTGCATGCATTTCGTCTTGGGGAAAACAGAATATTCTTTAGTCAACAGCATGTAGGCTTTTATCAAACTGAGATGGAAACCTAAATACAGTAATTCCTGCTAGTTCCATTTCCATTTTTAGGCTGAACAAACCAAATGTCAAAGCTCCACCAGTAGGGAGGGAAATTTAATTGGACTTTTTCCTTTTTAGAGAGAACTATTTAAGAGGATCAGTATCAGAGCAGGCTGTAAAAAAAAGAAGAGCGTCATGAAAATAGGGCAATCCCATCCTCTTAGTATTGCTAGTTGTGATTGGACATTAATAAAATGTGTCAACTCTGTGTTCCTGGGTATCACATCAGTAACAGGTACTTCAGCTGCTGTTCTTCTCTCCTGAAGCAAAAAACATAATCCAAATCATCTTGACTCTGTGGTCACAATTCACCCTGCGATGTTGCCAGGTGAAAAAGGAGCAGAAGGTGCACCTGTAAATTGCTTGATTTAATTGTCTATCTAAATCCTTGGTCACTAATTTTGTGAAGGTTTAAACATGTCAGTTGTCCTTATCTTTCAGAATTTTTGGTCATGTTTTTCTTGGGATTCTTTTAATCTTTCCTCATTAGTTCAGCCTCTGCTCTCAATCCTTTTCTTACATTTGAAGTACCTTGATAGCCTGGAAATGTGTTGTATTTATTTATCACATCATCATTCTCTTCAAAGGTTTCTTTGCCTCAACTGCCATTTATGAATATTTTCTGCTAGTTTATTTTCAGATGCCAGCAGGTGTTTTGTAATAGCAAGAGCTTGCTTTTCTTTTTATTTGGTCTGTCTAGAAAATTGAATGACTGAACATCTCAGACAGGATTTTCTCCCCACACTATGTTTCACTTGAAGGCCATAGATTTGTAGCTGTAATATCGTCTACCTAAAATCTTGGCACTGAAGAAACTAGTGGTGTGCCAAGAAGATGATCAGTAGGAATGTCGCAGAGCTGCTATGTGCGTATTAATGAAAGGTCAGACAGTGAAGCAATGGACATTTGTGGAGTTTAGTACAAAGCTGCTGCATTGGTGTCAGTTTTCTCAGTGTATCAGTGGCATTTCTAGCTATATGTATGCTGTCCTGAGTCTTTCTAGCATTTGATGTAGTTTCCTTACTGTCATTTTAATAACATCCTTTGGATTAAAGGATGATACAATCTGTATATTTTGAAAATCCCTGTTAGGAAACCCTATCCCAGAGTAGTCATCAGTCCCCTTTTCTTTTGCTTAGTTTGTAATTTTCAGACTTGCTGCAAATTTCTGCTAATGTCAATAGGAATACTGACATTTTTTATACCACTTAACAGAGTTGCTGCAATCCTCTGCTTTCCTTTTTTAATTCTTCTTCATACTGTATCTGACCTAATGACTTGTTTTTTCATCTGCATTTTCTGTGGTTTGCTAAAAACTGGTTAGCATACACTGCCAACTCGCAACTTGTGTGTTGGGATTTCAAGGGCTTTGATGGGTTCCTTTCTGAGACTGCCATGCACTGGACTTTCACATTCACAATGACTTCATCTTCCATAGGCCGTTTTAGTATTTAAAATTCTTGAAATGTAGGCAGTAGACCAGAAAGTACCAAATTCCCTGCAAGCTCTGTCTTCCCAAAGGACCAATAAAAAAGAATGCTTTTCTCCTCTGACCAATCTGCCAGCATTTGGATGGAGAATTTGGGACCTTAAGTGAAGCTGTTAGAAGGCATCTCATCCCAGGCAATATCTCAAGTGCTCCTTATATATTCACTCTTTTGGATTCTAATCCTATTCAGAGTACCTTCAAGATTTTTTTCACTAAAGCAAATAAACAATGCCTCTTTTCTTAGAAAATGTGAAGTGTGTCACAAGGATGGATCCCCACTAAGGGTTATACACATATAAAGGTTAATTTAAAAAATGGTGGCTTGCCCCTGCAATTACATTTGTAAATGAGTTGATTTTCCAAAGTTAAATATTCCAGGCCATTGAAGACAAAAGAAAGTCTGTTTTTTGCAAGAGTTACTCCTAGAAGGATTTGTGTTGAGACCATCTTGGTTCCCCAAGATTCCATGGTGTCACTGTGCTCTCCTGTTGTTCATGAGCCTGTGTTATGTCACAGTGGACACTGAGTTCTGCCTGCCAGGGCAAAATCCAAATAGCACCTGGTTTCAAGGAGGCCCCACTGTGTTTGCACTTGACACTTGATTCCCAGAGCTTGCATTGTGTCACAGTGGCCTCCTGGGTGCCTTGATGCCCTCCTGTGTCAAAATGAACACTTGCTTCCATCAGATTCCATTGCAACACAGTGGCCTCCCAGGTGCTGTGAGACCTTAGTGTGCAATAATGGAGCCTTGTTTCTACTAAGCTTGGCAATGTTCCAGTAGCATCTGTGGCCCATGAGGCCTGTCTTGGTCAAACTGCCTTGGATCCACGAGATTCCATTGTGCCACAGTAGTCTGCTGAGTTCTATGAGGGTGTGGTTTGTGGCAATGAACACTGAGTTTCACGTTCCCTGGCAGTACACAAGTGGCACCTGTGTTCCATGAAGCCCCACATTGTTCAAAATTGAAACTTTTTTCCCCAAGATATCTTGCATCACAATGGTCTCCTGGGTTCCATGAGGACCTGCTGCAAAAGACTTCACTTGCATCCATGAGATTCCACTGTCTAACAATGTTCTCCTGTGTTCCACTAGGCCCAGCTGTGTCACAATAGAGGCTTGCACAAGCCTTGGAAACATCTCATTGGCACCTGGGTTCCATCAGGCCTGCTGTGTTGACAACTTACTCTTTTTTCCATGAGATTTCATTGCCTCACAATGGTTACCTTGGTTCCATGATGGCCCTCTGTGTCACAAGAGAGCCTTGGTGTCCTTGATATTCCCTTGCGTCACAATATTCCTGTGTCCTCCTGTGTTTCATCAGGCCTGGATGTGTCATAATGGACATTTGGTTCCATGCACAGTTGCAATGTCCCAGTGGTGCCTGTGTCCCATGAGGCCGTGCTGTGCTACAAGTGACAGTTTGTTCCATTATAATCCATGGAGCCACAATGGTCACTTGGGTTCTATGAGACCTCGCTGTTCTGAGAATTGACACTTGTTTCCTCAGGATTCCATAGCTTCACAATGTTCTCCTTAGTTCCATGAGGCCACACCATTTCACAACAGCCTCTTGCTTCCATGAGCCATGGCACAGCCCCAGCTGCCCCTGGGTTCCATGAGACCATGCTGAGTTCACAACTGACACTTAGTTCCATGAGATTCCATTGTGTCACAAGGGTCCCCATGTTTCTACAAGGCAACACTGTGTCACAATGGACACTGGAGTCACAATAGACATTGAGTTCTGCCTGCCCTGGCAATATTCCGGTAGCACCTGGCTTCAAGGAGGCCCCGTTGTGTTTGCAGCTGACACTTGGTTCCCAGGGATTGCACTGCACGGCAGGGGTCTCCTGAATACCATGAGCCCTGCCTGTGTCACAATGGACACTTGCTTCCATCAGACAGTTTTGTGACACAGTGGCCTCCTAGGTCCCATGAGGCTTGCTGTGCAATAATGGAGCTTTGCTTCTACTAGGCCTGGCAAGGTCCCAGAGTAACCTGTGTCTAATGAGGCCCATCTTGCCCAAACTAGAGCCTTGGATCTATGACATTCCACTGCATCACAAAATTCTCTTTAGTTTCATGAGAGCCTGATGTGTTTATATTGATGCTTGGTTCACCATGATGCCATGGTGTCACTGTGCTCTCCTGTTGTTGATGAGCCTGTGTTATGTCACAATGGACACCGAGTTCCACCTGCCCTGCCAATATCCAAATAGCATCTGGCTTCAAGGAGACCCTGTTGTGTTTGCAGTTGACTCTTGATTCCCAGAGCTTGCATTGTGTCACAGTGGTCTCCTGGGTGCCATGATGCCCTCCTGTGTCACAATGGACACTTGCTTCCATCAGATTCCATTGCGACACAGTGGCCTCCCAGGTGTCATAAGGCCTTGCTGCGCAATAACGGAGCCTTATTTCTGCTAGGCCTGGCAATGTCCCAGAGGCACCCTGGTCATTGTAGAGCTTTGGCACCATGAGATTCCATTGCGTCACAATGGTCAGCTGAGTTGTATGAGGCTGCGCTGTGTCACAATGGACACTGAGTTCCACATGCCCTGGCATTATCCAAGTGGCACCTGTGTTCCATGAGGAGCTGCGTTGTTCAAAATTGAAACTTTTTTCCCCAAGACTCCTTGCATTATAGTGCCTGAGTTCCATGAGGCCCCAGTGTCTAAGCACTGACACTTGCTTCCATGAGATTCCATTGTGTAACAATGTTCTATTGTGTTCCATTAGGCCCAGCTGTTTCACAATGGACACTTGCTTGCATGAGCCTTTGAAATGCTGAATCGCCCCAAACCAGGCCAAGAGATATTTCTGAGACAAAGTCCAAGAAACAGGTATTTGCTTTATTCAGTGTGCTGGGTGCACAGGGATCAATCCTCCTAGCATCGCCACACCCAAGGTACACAGCAGATTACAATACGTGTTTATACTTCATGCATTGTTTTCCTTAGAAAAGTTGTGGTTATACAAACTATTTCTTAGAACTCATCATTATCATTAGCATATGAAAAAGAGAGGCGCAGTGCACCCAGGTCTCACTGAGGAAGGCTCTGCATCTTCCTTGGTGGTCCACTGATGAAGGCTGGATGTCTTTATTGCCATGCCCATTTCACCTTTCTCCTCTAGGCATGAGCAGTCTCTCGTTAGCTGTTTCAGCAACTTTCTCACTGGTTTTAGCAAGCTTTGTACTGCATTGTTCGAAGTTTTGTTCCCCATTTTTTGCCCAGTTTCATCCTGTGTCCAGCTTGTGGCTAGGATTTGCCAAGTTCTATATTGGCTACAATGGATCTTATTCCTGCCCAAGTATGCCTAGGCACAATGCTTTTAAACCTTTCAACATCCTATTGGCACCTGGCTTCCATGTGGCCTTGCTGTGTTGACAATTTACACTTTGTTTCAGGAGATTCCATTGCCTAACAGTCTCCTTGGTTTCATGAGGCCCCTCGGTGTTACAATGGAGCCTTGGTGTCTTGAGATTTCATTGCATCACAATTGTCTCCTGGATTCTGCTAAACCTGGCTGTGCCATAATGGACACTTGCTTCCATGAGCAGTGCCATGGAGTCACAGTGGTCACTTAGGTTCCATGAAGCCCGAGATTTTGGCAATTGACACTTGTTTCCATGGAATTCCATTGTCCCACAATGTTCTCCTGGGTTCTATGAAGCCCTGCTGTGTCACAATGGCCCCTTGCTTCTATGAGCCATGGTCCAGTCCCAGTTGCCCCTGAATTCCATGAGGCCATGCTGTGTTCACAATGGACACTTTGTTCCATCAGATTCCATTCCAATGGTCTCCATGTTTCCATCTGGCTGTGCTGTGTCACAATGGACACTGGATTCTACAAGAGCTGGCAACGTCCCAGTGGCACCTGTGTCCTACGAGCCCCTACTTTGTCCAAGTAGATGCTTGGATCCATAAGATTTCAGGTTGTCATAATGGTCTGCTGAGCCATGAGGCTGTGCTGTGTCACAATGTACATTGAGTTCCTTGTGCTGATGGCTAGGTGACAAGATAATGCTTGAGCTATGCAAAGGCTCTAGCTATGCAGAAAGTGTAGTTACTTTGGAACAGGGTATGTGAAATCAGCAAATTTAGCAAATTTAGCAAAACAAGCTAACTGCAAAAGCTAATCAATGCCTCTTTGAGCAGACAATCTTACACAGTTTGCACAGAAAACAGAGGTGAAGAATTCAAACCCCAGGAAGACTTACGAGCCTTCATCCAAAGCAACCACCACGAGCCTGACGATCACCTCATGCAGAAACCACGCATGTGCTACAAGGGCGAACATAATCATATAATTAGAAAATACATTGCAATATGAAGGTTAGAAAAGTATCATATACATATTATGTAAAAAAGTATAAAATGTAGTACTGTGCAAAGAATGAACAAATGAGTTTGTAGTGGAGCTATCCCCCTCACTCCTGGCATCAATTAAACAAATACCTGCTCCGTAGGCCCTCTACTATGGACTACTGTGTTCTTGCCTAATTTTCAGGCATCAGTTTGTGACACCGTGGCAAGATGGGACTCTGCCTAGCTGCAAGATCCATTAGTGTTGAGGACTCCCTTCGTGTGCCTCAAGGATTTCTTGCAGGGATTCCTGAGGGTGCTGTTTTACTGTAAAGCCAACTTAGAGCCTCCCATTTGCTATTGAAGAGCAGCTCAAACAGGACATAGCCCTTCTTGCTGAGATGCACCCAGAAGGGTGGGCTCAGCGTCTTTAGAGAAGGTTAGAGTAGTTAGTGAAGCCGTGTTTTCCACTGCGTTATCTGCTTGCTTGAACATTGGTAGTTACCAATTTCCTGCCTGTGCATGAAATCAATGCATCAATTTACTTCCTGACTCCCTAAGCTTATTTTGCTTTTTTTTAAACCAAAAGACAGTGAAAATAAATTCAAAATTGTTCTGCAGCTGCTGAATTATTCTCTACATCATGTCTTTACCAATGCTGAGGGGTACCATCATGCCACTGCTTATAGGAAGTGGACTTCACCTCACTCACTGAACAGCAAGGGATGCTGTATCAGACCCTGGATATTAACTGTCGCAGACATCTTTTCATGAAAAATCCTTTCCTTAGGATTTTTTCTCCTGAGAAGCTGAGAGGCCTCAGGAACAAAATGT
>JAWWMS010000126.1:518843-531676 GCA_035048045.1 Chlorospingus semifuscus
ATATCACGGTGACTGCTTTCTACAATGGCTTGATGTGTAGGGGAGTAGGGGATGCCAGTTTTGTGCTCTACTCCCCATTGCTGCAGGAAGCTCCTGAATTCCTTGGATTTGTAGGCAGGTCCATTATCAGTTTTCAACTCCTTGGGGATGCCCATGAAAGAAAAAGCCTGTAAGAGGTGCTTAATGGCATTGATAGATGACTCTCCTGTGTGGGCAGAAGCATAGACTGCTCCAGAAAAGGTATCTACACTAACGTGAATGTATTTCTGCTGTCCAAAAGACTGTATGCGTGTTTTATCTGTTTGCCACAGTTCACAGATGTTCAACCCCTTTGAGTTTGCTCCTGTACTCACTGTAGGGAGTTCGTGTTGTTGGCAATTTGGCCATGCGTCCACAATCGCTTTGGTCTGTTCTTGAGTGATGTGAAACTGACGAACTAGGCCAGGTGCATTTTGGTGCAAAAGCTGTTGGCTGATTTTTGCCTGTTCAAAGACATTTGGGAGAGTGGTCATCACTGCAGGTGCAGCAAGAGCATCTGCCCTTTTGTTGCCTTCAGCAATAAACCCTGGCAAGTCAGTGTGCAACCTGACGTGCATCACATAAAATGGTTGCTCTTGGTGAGTGACAAAGTTTACAAGTTTTGAGAGCAATTTGAAAAGTGCGATGTTAGACACTTCTTGCCATATTGCTTGATCTGCACTGGATACTACTCCTGCCACATATGCAGAATCTGTAATAAGATTCTGAGAACCTTTCAAAAGCCCTAACAACTGCAGCCAATTCAGCAACCCAAGGTGAACCTTCCACCTCAGCAATGTCCGTCTCCCACTGCTGGGTTTGAGGATCCTTCCAAGTCATAACGGACTTGTGGGACGTCCCAGATGGATCTGTAAAGACAGTCAGAGCCTTTTGTAAAGGTCTCCTCCTCTGAGTATTTCTCAATTTCAGAGTAAATTGAACATCTTGTTCGAACATTTTGTGGGCAGGCCACTCTACAGAAATTTGTCCTGAGTAGGAATCCAGAGCAAACTGCAACACTTCATTTTCTCAAAACAATTGTTCCAATATTTGCATAGTATTTTGACCCAATTTTAACTCAATTGGAATGTGAATGCACTCAAAGTCACATCCTGCTAACTCCCTGATCCAGGTCCTTTCTTTCCCGATCAGTTCTGCTACCGGCTCCTGAGGCTTTGTCATTCTCGTGGACCTTTTGTGACTGAGGAAAACCCATTCTATGATCAAGAGAGTGTCCCTCTGGTCCTCGCCCTTTTCAGGTGTACCCTGTGCCTTAGGTGTTTGTTTTTCCTCCCACTGGAAAATGATTCCATGGAGGTGTGGCAACTTACCTAAGATGATAAATTTGAATGGCAGGTCAGGCCGACATCGGTGGACCTGTCTTGTGGACATTGCCGTCTGAACTGAAGAGACATATCACAGGCAGATTGCGGGTGAGACCTTAAGTCCCTGAGGAAGAACTTTCCAACGGTACCTTTTCATAGGGGCTTCCATGTTGATGGTGGGGACTGAGAATGCGAAGCACGGTGCATTGTTAGGGTGTAGCGGGGTTTGGAAAAAAACAGTCTTTTATATCAATAACAGCTAATTTCCAATCCTGGGGAAGCATTGTTGGGGATGGCATACCAGGCTGGGGAGAGCCCATATCTTCAATGACATTATTAATTTGTTGGAGGTCGTGGAGGAGCCGCCATCTCTTTTTGTCGGCCTTTTGGATGACAAACACTGGAGAGTTCCATGGGGACGTAGTCTCCACAATGTGACCCTTTTTCAGTTGCTCTTCCACTAGCTCCTTGAGTACCTTTATTTTTTGTTTACTGAGCAGCCAATGTTTCACCTCAACTGGTTTGTCTGTCTTCCAATTAAGTTTTTGGGTGCAGCGCTGTTGTTCAATGACCGCTGTACAAAAATGCTGTGGAGAGTCTGGAATATCAATTGTGACACCCCATTGGGCCATTAAATCTCTCCCTAACAATGGTTCTGAATAATCAAACACAAATGGATGGATATTTGCCAATTGTCCGTTTGGTCCCTCGATTTGGATGACGCTCTTGGATTGTCTCGCCAATTGCATGCCTCCTACACCTCCAACGTGACCGGCAACGTTTTGCAAAGGCCAATGTGCTGGTCAGTCCTGTGCTGGGATCACCGTGCAGTCTGCACCCGTGTCTACAAGCATCTCAATGCATTTTGACTCCCACCCCCACTGACATTACACCATATTTTAGGTTTGTCTTTCCCAATGACTTGGACCTGGGCGACTGTGGGCCCTTGTTTTCCGGTGCTTTCAGGCAAACACGGCACAGGGATAGCTTGTGCAACAATTTGTCCCTTGGGAAGAAACAGGGGTGGGTGGAAACAGTGCAACCCGAGAACAAATTGCTCAGGATCTGATGTTGTCATTCCTGGAGCAATTTCGATCTCTTGTGGTGTGTGTTTGGTGTCCCCAATGACGATGTACTTACAACGAATTCAGTGCCAAGTATCCTTTTGTTCTGGATTGACAGAGACAAAATGCCAGTCAGTGTCTTTCAGGTCGAGTGATTCTGTCAGCTGCAACCTGTAAGGCTCATTGACAGAAGATGTGGCTAACATAGGTTCACCTAAGTCATAACAAAGGTTATTTTGTTTCACTTGCAACAAAGGACCAGCAGACATGGTCTTTGAAGCATCTGCTTCACTTACAGAAATATTAACGTTACCATGCGCTTGGTGTATTTTGCTTCCCTTATTCCCTTGGCCTTGTGTCTGCACGCCTGGCAGGCCGGTGCTCCCCATTCAGTTTTTTGTTGTTGTTGACCCTCTGGGAGTGCTTGTAGTTCTCCTCCCTTGCCATTTCTAAATTCATCAAATTGCTTTTTCAGGGGGCACTGGCTACTCCAATGCTCAAGGCTGTTTCAAAGCAGGCATGGTTTTGTGGGGTCAACCATTGCTGGTCTTTGCTGCTGCCCAGTGTGCTACTGTGCTGAGGGAATGGGTGCAGGGCTGGCAATAGCGACACGCTGAGGTAGTCTTGGCAGCAGCCTTGGTCTGGTGTCTTCAGCAACACTCATCAGAGGCACATTCCTGTTACAGACTAGAAGCATATCTTTCAGTGTAGGGGCGGGTTCTAAAGGCAAGATTAAAATTGCCACTTGACACTGTTCATTTGCATTTGTAAATGCCATTTCCTCTAAAACTTCTTCCCTTGCATTCTCTTTTTTAACTTGGATTTCAATAGCTCTAGTTAACCTCTCTACAAATTTCAAAAAAGGCTCTGAAGGTAACTGCTTAATCTTACTAAATGGCTCGAATGGGCCTTCAGGTTGAAGGGTAAAGAAGGCTTTTTCAGCTGCTTCTTTGACTCTCTCAAGTGCTTCTACAGGAATTACTGCGGCTTGGACTGGGGCTAAGGACCATTGGCCCTCACCAGAGAGATGCTCAGTGGTAATTGGCATGCCATTGGCATCTTTCGCTGTGTTTGGATCAGCGTGCAAGCCTGGGAGAGCTTCTTTTAGCAGTTGTTTCCATCCTAATTCTTATAATTTGAATTCTGTAGAGGTCATGAGACACGAGAAAGCTGTTTTAAATCATGTGGGACTACTACAGTCCTACTCAGTTCAGAATTTAAAAGGCCACGGAAATATGGACTGTGTGGACCATATTCTTTATGAGATTTACAGATCTCTTCAATCAATTGTCATCCAAAAGAACTCCAATTAGCCTTTGAGGCCACCCCCCTTGTGCTGCAGGCTGAAACGTAGCAGGAGCAAATGACAAGGTGGGACCCTGAATTGGGTCTGAGGTTCCCTGCCCTGTATCCCTTGAATTGTAAGCATTGGGATAACAGATACAGGTTTGGGGACAGGCAGTGGGTGTGTTCCCACCGTGGGAACCCGGGGAGGGGGCAGGGACGCAATGGGCACAGGAGGCGGAGACAGGGGGCTGGCAAGGGGCGGGGATACCGTGGGAACAGGGGGCAGGGACAGGGGGCAAGCAGGGGGCGGGGACACCATGGGAACAGGGGGCGGGGTCAAGGGGCAGGCAGGGGGCGGGGATGCCTGGTGACATCACGTCAGCAGACAGTCCCTGGGAGGAGTAGAGGGGCGGAGCTGAAGGTACAGCAGGAAAGGGAGGGGGAAGGGGGAAGGTATCACGAGGAACAGGATGGGAGGGGGATGGGGATAGAATTTCGGGGTGCTTAAGAGCATCTTGGGAAGAAGAAGACCAGGTTTGGGATGATGCCACATGGCATCCTCCATCTTGTGGACCCCCTAGGGACTGGGGGCCATTTTGGGCATTACTGCTCTCTGAAAAGCTGACACGTGCTCTGTGTTTCAGAGCAGGGGGCACAGGGGTTTGGGAAAGTTTCCATGCAGCCTGGCCAGGGCCTCGTGGATAAGAAAACTCAGGTATTTTAACGAGGTCTGGGAGTCGACTTCCCAATGAGTGTGCTCTCTTTAAATACCAAGTTTTGGGGTAAGAGGTTTAGGGGTTTTAGAGCTAGGAGAGGGAGAAACAGGGAGAGCAGAGGTACATGGCTTGACATTTGGCTTTTTCTCCAATTCCTTTTGTTTGAGCAAGGCTGTTCGAATTTGTAAACTCCAGAACACAAATTTAGCTGAAGATGTGTTCCCAGATTGTCCTAAGGTTATCAATTCATTCCCTACTTTATCCCAAAATTGAATATTGTGGATTTCTTCAGGGGAGATTTGTGGGAAGTGTAGAAAAAGCCATCTTATAATCTGTTTCAATTTACCTGTAGAGAACTTCGCATTACCACTGACTAAAATTCTAACAATATGATAATACACTCCTTTTTGTACAATGCTCAACTTCGAGCCCGTGTTAGATGTAAAAAGCAAAGTACAAAGTCCCACCTGATCAAAAACAAGGCCAAAATCAGCTACCGATTTCTAAAAAAACCACAGATAGGAAAGCGATATCGAGCAGACAAAAGCTTTACAATGCAGTTGTATATACTGCTTTTAAAATTGCCGAGCAGCAGCAGCAGGACAGGCCCTGCCGAGCCGAGGAAGAGAGAGCAGCCTCCCCAGCCTGAGAATGCAGCCCCCCAGCAGTGCTGAGAGAGAGCAGCCTCCCCCGCACCACGTGACAAGCCGAAATTGGGGCCAGCCCGCGCCATGTGTACAGAGCACCCCCCGGCCACATGTAGAGACCCCCCCCTCCACTGCACAGAGAGAGAGCAGAGTCCCCCATGCTGCAAGAGCTCCCCCCCGCAGAGACAGCCGAGCACGCTGCGTAGCCGAGCCGGGGGGAAGGGCAGGGAGAGCACCCCCGCCCCTCTGCCAGCGCCGCGAATTCCAAAAGATGGCGAAACATGCTGCAGAGAGCTAAAGCCTAGAACGCAATGCCTTCTGTCTGTGGGGCTGCGCAGCCTGAAAGCAAGGGCAAAAAAGGAACAGAACTCACGCCAGAGCCTGTTTTTGAGCTTCTACTCCACCAAGGAGGAGAGATACTTACCCAAAATGGAAGCTGTTGCTGGCCAGGTCCAGGCAGGTAGGTTTCCTCACCGGAATAGGAATGCCCCGGGCAAGGGAGGCTCTCCTATTCTCCCTTGGAAAAATCAGCTCACCAGAAAGGAGCTTCACCTTCCAAAGGCGCCGAACAGTCCACGAAACTTGTGGGATATTCCCAAAGTCTCTGCTGAGAGCAACGCAGTCAGAGCTCTTCAGCTGTGTGCAAGGCTGCTGAAGTCTTTCTGAGGTACTGAGGTTCCTTCTTGGGGCTGCAGAGTTGCTCTGCCCCACAGTTGGGCGCCAAAATATTGGAATATGATCCCAATATTACCAGATAGATTGTGCCTGGGCTCGTCTGACCCTTGCTGCTGGGCCCAAACAGCAACTGTGGTGTTTCACCTCAGAGACACTTTTGGCTGGCTGGATATGTTGCAGCTGGGCACTGAACACGTGGCTTGTAGAAACTCAGTTTACCTCTGGTGGAAGGGCTTCAGGTTAAGGTGAAGAGAAAAAGGAGATGGATTCTGTCGGAGGGTTTATATTCAGAGTTTATTCCATGGTCACAAACGTCTGAATCTTAGGTGACAGCTACAACAGAATACTGAGCACATGGTTCTGGCTCAATTTAAGCCCAGGGACAGGGGGAGGGCAAGGGACAGGTGAGCACCAAGCAGGTGGGAGGAGGAGGGTCTCAGGGGACGAGGGACACATAGACAGGCCAATGACCCCAAGGCCAGAATAGCATGCTTTGAACCTGACCAATGACACGATAGCCTTGCCAAAATGTTAAGCCTGATTGAGAGAACTAACTCAGCAAGGCGGGGAGGGGGAAGGGAGAGAGGTATTGCCACAACTGGGAAGGGACTGGAAAGTAAAACAGGAAATTGCAATACACTTGGCACTGTGAAACCAGCCTGAGTTGCAACTGGTGCCAGCTTGGGTCTGGGAACCATCCTGCATATTGCGAAATCTCAAGAACCAGCCGGCCCCTCCGGCCACAGGCCCCATAATAAAAACCTCGCCCCTATTTCCTAGCAAACAAAACTCACCCTCCCCGGTTTGTGATGGCTGATTGCAGGAGCCGCTTGGCACTGTCAAACCAGTCCAACATGGCACTGGTGCCAGCTTGGATCTCGGAAACATCCCGCGTATTGTGGAATTTCAGGACCCACCAAGCCACTCCAGCCATAGGCCTCAGAATAGAAAACTCGCTCCTATTTCCTGGCAAACTAAACTCACCTGCTCCGGTTCTTGATGGCAGATTGCAGGAGCCACTTGGCACTGTCAAACAAGCCCGACTGGGCACTGGTGCCAGCTTGGGTTTGGGAACCATCCTGCGTATTGCGGAATTTCAGGAGCCAGCCGGCAACTCCAGCCATAGGACTCGAACACAAACGTCGAACATTTTCCCTATCAAACAAAACTCAACTGCCCCGGTTCTTGACAGCAGAATGCAGGAGTCACCTGGCGCTGTCAAACCAGCCTGACTTGGAACTCGTGCCAGCTTCGGTCTGAGAACCATCCTGCATATTGCGGAATTTCTGGAGCCAGATGGCCACTCCAGCCACAGGCCCCCAAAAAAACACCTCGCTCCTATTGCCTGGAAAACAAAACCCACCTGCCCCGGTTCTTGATGGCAGATTGCAGGCGCCACTTGGCACTGTCAAACCAGCCTAACTTGGAACTCGTGCCAGCTTCGGTCTAGAATCATCCTGCGTATTGCAGAATTTCAGGAGCGAGACGGCCTCTCCTGCCACAGGCCCCCGAATAAAAACCTCGCTCTGTTTTCCAGGCAAACATAACTCACCTGCACCGGTTTTTCATGGCAGATTGCAGGAGCCGCTTGGCACTGTCAAACCAGTCCAACTTGGCACTGGTGCCACCTTGGGTCTGGGAACCAACCTGCGTATTGTGGAATTTCGGGAGCCAGCCGGCCACTCTCAGCCATAGGACCCAGAAAAAAACCTCACTCCTTTTTCCTGGCAAAGAAAAACTCAACTGCAACAGGTCTTGATGGCAGTTTGCAGGAGCCACTTGGCACTGTCAAACCAGCCCGAGTTGCAACTCGTGCCAGCTTGGGTCTGGGAACCATCCTGCATATTGCAAAATTTCAGGAACCAGCTGGCCACTTCACCCACAGGCCTACAAACAGAAATGCTGGCCCGTTTCCAGGCAAACTAAACTCACCCGCCCCTGTTCTTGATGGCAGATTGCAGGAGCCACTTGGCACTGTCAAACCAGCACCAGTTGCAACTGGTGCCAGCTTGGGTCTGGGAACCATCCTGCGTATTGCGAAATTTCAGGAGCCAGTCGTCAACTCCCATCAACAGGCCCCCGAATAAAAACCTCGCTCCTTTTTCGTGGCAAAAAACCCTCATCTTCCCCGGTTCTTGATGGCAGATTGCAGGAGCCACTTGCCACTGTCAAATCAGCCTGACCTGGCAGTGTTGCCACCTTGGGTCTGGGATCCATCCTGCATAATGCAGAATTTCAGAAGCCAGCCGGCCACTCTCAGCCAAAGGACCCTGAATTAAAACCTCGGGCTTTTTTCCAGGCAAACAAAACTCACCATCCCCGGATCTTGATGGCAGATATCAGGAGCCATTTGTCACTGTCAAATCGGCCTGACTTGGGGCTGGTGTGAGCTTGCGTCGAGGAACCATCCTGCGTAATGCGGAATTTAAGGAACCAGCCGACCACTCCGGCCAAAGGCACCCAAACAGAAATTGTGGCCCATTTTCCCTGGCAAAAACAATTCACCTGACCCGGTTCTTGACGGCAGATTGGAGGAGCCACTTGGCACTTTCAAACCAGCCCAAGTTGCAACTGCTACCAGCATGGATCTGGGAACCATCCTGCCTATTGCGAAATTTCAGGAGGCAGCTGGTCACTCCCGGCCACAGTCCCCCGAATAAAAACCTCACTCCTTTTTCGGGGCAAAAAAACTTCATCTTCACCGGTTCTTGATGGCAGATTGCAGGAGCCACTTGCCACTGTCAAATCAGCCCGACCTGGCAGTGTTGCCACCTTGGGTCTGGGATCCATCCTGCATAATGCGGAATTTCAGAAGCCAGCCAGCCACTCTCAGCCAAAGGACCCTGAACTCAAACCTCGGGCTTTTTTCCTGGCAAACAAAACTCCCCTGTCCCGTTGCTTGATGGCAGATTGCAGGAGCCACTTGGCACTGTCAAACCGGCCTGACATGGAACTGGTGCCAGATTGGGTCTGCGAACCATCCTGCGTTGTGCGAAGGTTCAGGAGCCCTCGGGCCACTCCAGCCACAGGCCCCCAACCAAAAATGCTGGCCCATTTTCCCTGGCAAACTAAACTCACCTGCCCCGGTTCTTGATGGCAGATTGCAGGAGCCACTTGGCACTGTCAAACCAGCCCAAGTTGCAACTGGTGCCAGCTGGGGTCTGGGAACAATCCTGCGTATTGCGGAATTTCAGGAGCCAGATGTCTACTCCGGCAACAGACCCACAAATAGACATGCTGGCCCATGTTTTGGCAAGCTAAAGTCACTATCTCCGGTTCTTGATGGCAGGTTGCAGGAGCCACTTGGCACTGTCAAACAAGCCTGACTTGGCACTGGTGCCAGCTTGGGTCTGGGAACCATCCTGCATACTGTGGAATTTCAGGAGCCAGTCGGCCACTCCGGCCACAGGCACCCAATTAGAAATGCTGGCCCATTTTCCCTGGAAAACCATACTCAGCATACCCGGTTCTTCATGGCATATTGCAGAAGCCACGACTTGGCACTGTCAAACCAGCCTGAGCTGCAACTGATGCCAGCTTGTGTCTAGGAACCATCCAGCATATTGTAGAATTTCAGGAGCAAGCCGGTCACTCCGGACACAGGCCCCAGAATAAAAACATCGCTCCTATTTCCTGGCAAACAAAACTCACCTGGCCCGGTTCTTGATGGCAGATTGCAGGAGCCACTTGGCACTGTCAAACAAACCTGAGCTGGAACTGGTGCCTGCTTGGGTCTGGGAAGCATCCTGCGTAACGCGGAATTTCAGGAGCCAGCCGGCTAATCTGGCCTCAGGCCCACAGACAGAAATGCTGGCCCATTTTCCCTGGCAAACTAAACTCACAATTCCTGGTTCCTGATGGCAGATTGCAGGAGACACTTGGCACTGTGAAACCAGCCTGAGTTGCAACTGGTGCCAGCTTGGGTCTGGGAACCATCCTGCGTATCGTGGAATCTCAGGAGCCAGCCGGCCACTGCAGCTATAGGCCCCAAACAGAAACCTCTGCCCTTTTCCAAGGCAAAAAAACTCACCTGTCCCGGTACTTGCTTGCAGATTATGGGAGCCACTTGTCACTGTCAAAACATCCTGAATTGCAACTGCTGCCAGCTTGGGTCTGGCAGCTCTGCCGTGAGTGGTCAATAAATCCAAACATCCACCCGAGACCAATCACAGATCCACCTGTTGCACTCCACAGCAGTAGATAACCACTGTATACATTTTGTTCCTGAGGCCACAGCCTTTTAGAAGGGGGAAAAATCCTAAAGAAAGGATTTTTATTAAAAGGTGCTGGTGACATTTCACCCTCTAAATTTTATTAAATTGAAAAGAAAAATGTTTGTAATTTTCTCTCTTGTGCACATGCAGAGGAAAGAACAAACACTTGACAGGTTATCTGTTGCCAATCCAAATCTCAATCAAGTGCTGGTGCGGAATGAACAGGGAATTTCTTAATCTGAAGAACATTCAATTCTATCAAATCACCACAACAATCTTACAATATAAGAAAATGCGAAAACAGTGCAAAGAAAATTCAAGTCCAAACTTGAGCTGAGTTTCAGGAAAAAGTCCATGGACTGAAGATGTTCCTCTTTGCCGTCTCTGAAACTCCCTTTTTGATCCTGAAACAGGCTTGCTGCAGAAAAGTCCATCAATAGTTATCAAAAGCCATTGACAGTCATCAAACAGTTTCAAATAATTTGAGACAACTTCTGGAATGTCCTGGCCCAGGCCTTTATTGAACACTTTGAGCTGAAGCTAATTTTTGGCTCTTCAATACTTCAGAGCTGGTGCCAGCTATTTCAACTCTCTTTATTTAATTTTTTTTTTTTTTTTTTTTTTTTTTTTTTGTGTTCGAAAAGAGCAGCAGCAGCAGAGCAGCAGCCAGAGAAAGGCCCTGGGGGGCCCTGGCCCATGGAGAGGGACCAGGAACCCCAGATACCCCAGATCTGGCCCACAATGGGCGGGCCAGGACAAGACGGGGAAAGCAAAACCCCCAAACCCATCAGGAGGCCAGGAGGTGGCCCTGGCCCAGGGACCCAAGCCCAACAGCCCAGGCCCAGCCCACAAGGCAGGCTCTGCTTTGCCACAGGCCTGCACCCTGCTACCAGTACAATGGCAGAACGGATGGTGAGACGCTTCTTTTCCCCAAAATCACCAAGGCATGCCAGCAGCAGGGAAGTAGAAGCAGTCCCTAGCGCCCTTATCTCGGGTCTAGGAATGTGTGTTCCCCACTGGGAAACAAACAAACAAACTGTTTGTTCCTCGCCACTGGGGCGCGCAAGGGGCGGCAGAGATGGCAACCTCCAAGGGGCAGCAACTGACCAAACATCCCCCAACCCGCCGAGAACGCTGATTTTGAACGCAGGCAGACGAACTGCACCCACAGCCAGCTGGCGAGCCCGCCTCCTCCACAGAAGGAGAGGCCAGCCGCCGGGCCGCTGTTGCAAGGGCAAACGGCCCGGGTCAGTCCCAACTCGAACCTGCCGCCAGTTCCAGGGCAGCCTCTGACGCAGACATGGAGGACAAAGTCCCCGACGGTGGCAGAACTGCCGAGGCGGCCGGTGGAGGCGGTGGGGTGCCCGGGAACACGCCACTGCGGTGTCGCTTGGCTCTGGGAGCAGCAGCAGGCATGGCATGGGGTCGGCAGCGTCTTCTGCCGCTGGCTCTGGCGTCAGCTGCAGGGGTGCAATGAAAGAAGCCGGCGGAGTGTGCACGGGAGGCGGCGGAACAGCCGGGGCGGGTGGGAGCGGAGGATCGCTGTTGTCCAGCAACACAGGCGCAGGCGCAGGGAGCAGTGTTTCTGAGCTCTCAGGCGCAGGCGTGGAAGCCAGTGAAGGCACAGGTGGGACTGCCCGGGGAGGCGGCCGCAGGGCAGGTCCTGGAGGCGGCCCTGCAGGCCCAGCGGGTGGGGGGGCCTCGGAGACCGGTGCTGCCTCCATCTCTGAGCGGGGCGGGGTCCAGGAGGCCAGCCTGGGCGGGGCCTGCAGGGGTATCAGGGGAGGCGCAGCCCACTCCCATTCCCCTGGAGAGAGAGAAGGGGGAGAAAGGGATGGCTCCATCTGAGCATGCTCCGAAAAAGCAGAGAAAAAAACTTCGGCTCCAGTTGAAACTTTCCCCCCCCGCCGGGATGCAGGGGGCCTGGGAAGCAGCGGATCGTCTTCCTCCAAAGGGTCTTCTCCCACTGAAGTCGGGGGAAATGGAGCTTGCCCGTCGCAGTTAGCAATTCAGGGAAAAACAACTGCTCTTTGTTCCAAGACCGGAAAGAGTGCCTTAAATGTTAGGTAAATTCGGGGGTGTCCGAACCCACGGTCCAAAACGAATTGGGAAATGGATTCCATGCACTCCCATACAAAAACATCCAGAGCATACAGCACATTCGTAAAAAACCGAGAAAGGTTTGCCCATCGGAAAAACTCATACAAATGTCTTTCTGACAGGAAAATTCCAAGAATTCCATCTTCTTCACCCCATTTTTGCCAGAGGGCAATAAGTTTCTCCTCTGAAGGGGAGAAAGGAACCTCAGCCTTGGTGGGAATGCCCCACCACCTTTGCAGCCATAACCTGGGAAGGCCAGGATCATCAGGAAGGGAAAAGCCAACAGTACTTTTTGAAAGAGTCCAGCATGCTCTGGCCAGCTCCATGGTGCTGCTGGGGTGTCCGAACATCTTCCTGGAGGCTTTTCAGAAGGTTCTCTTTCTGGCCAGCCTTGCTGTGAACTCTGTCCAAATCAGGATCTTCAGTTTTTCAGCTCCTGGCTAGAATCCACTTCTGTGGTCACTTGTGAAGCAACCATCCATGCCACACATTCGGGGTTTACCCAGTGCAGCAATTGCTCCTCTGGGGGTCACCAATTGATGGTTTTGTCCTCCTCAGTCGGGGTTCACTGTCCTCCTCACTGGGGTTCACCAATTGTCACAGGGCTTGCAAGGGTTGCAGGATGAAGAGAGAGGTGAGAATGTTGACCTCATGTTCAGAAGACTTATTATTTTATGATATATATATATTACATTATACTTTACTAAAAGAAATAGAAGGAAAAGTTCTCAGAAGGCTAGCTAAGCTAAGAATACAATAGGAATGAATAAGAAAGTTCTGTGTCTCA
>JAWWMS010000126.1:534018-545356 GCA_035048045.1 Chlorospingus semifuscus
TTCCTAGGAGTGGGAATCACAAGCTCCTACATAACTCCTCCCCAGATGAAAATCCGCCGAGACATCAAGACGCTCCATGACGTGCAGCAGCTGGTAGGGTCCTTACAGTGGCTCCGCAACATCGTCTTGATTCCTCCCGAGGTCATGGACCCTCTAAATGATCTCTTGAAAGGAAAGAATGCATGGGAGCAGAAGACCCTGACACCAGAAGCGATAAGCTCGCTCAACTTCATCGAATGCCAGATGTCAGTGATCATGCTCACCAGATGGGATTCAAGTGCACCAGTCGATCTGTATGTCCAATTTACAAAAAAGGGGGGAGTGGGAGCCTTAGCCCAAGGACCCCCCGACAAAGCCCAACCGATACTATGGGTGGTCTTGGGAAAACCGTCACGTGCCTTTTCCCTGGGAGTCGAGTGCCTCAGCAGCCTCATCATGAAAGGCAGGAAACTCACCCTAAGAAATCTGGGCATCGAACCTTCCAAGATATACTTGCCCTTCCGCAAACAGCTCTCCGCGCAGTCATCAACAATATCTGAATATCTAGCCATGGCCCTTGCAGGCTTTGGAGGAGAGATTCACTACGCGGCAAAACCCCTTGGACTCGGCTGCTCACGGTCATCGACATCGACCTCCCACCAAAGGTAATCGACCGACCGCAGGCAGGACCAACCATCTTCACGGACGCATCATCGCTGACCTCCACCGCAGCGGCAGTATGGCAGTCAGGAGAACAGTGGCAATGTGTCAAGACAACCGACCCCACGCTTTCTGTCCAACAGCTTGAAGTAGCAGCCGTAGTGCTAGTGTGCGGACTGTTCCCAGAAGAACACCTTAACATTGTGACTGACTCCATATTTGTGGCCAAGCTCTGCCTAGCCATGTCCGGACCAGGTGCGTCAGTGTCCACAGTGGCAACGATGCTGGACGGAGCACTCTATTCATGGAAAGGCACCATATCAGTCATCCATGTCAACAGCCATGACTTGATCAAAGGGTTCTACCAAATTGGCAACGACAAGGCTGACGCCGCCGCAAAAGGCGTATGGACACTGAAAGAAGCTCATCAGTTGCATGAATCCCTTCACATCGGAGCTAAAGCACTTGCGAAAAAGTGCAGGATTTCTACCGCGGACACAAAGCACGTTGTCGCCACGTGCCCCCACTGCCAGAAGGCACCGTTGTGGTCAAGCGGCATCAACCCCAGATGCCTCAAAGCCTCAGAAATATGGCAAACAGACTTTACACAATGCCAGCTGTTGAGACCCCGAGCATGGCTTGCAGTTACCGTAGATACATACAGCAGTATGATTGTGGCCACACAGCATCTCAAGACCAATTCCAAAGCGACCATCCAACATTGGCTAACAGCCATGGCATAGCTTGGAGTTCCAAAGCAAATCAAAACAGACAACGGCTCAAGCTTCATCTCAAAGACAGTCCAAGCATTCGTCTCGAAATGGAACATCGCCTTGGTACATGGCATCCCGTACAACAGCAGTGGACAAGCCATCGTCAAAAGAGCAAACCAGACTCTGAAAACCAAACTGGAAGTACTAGCAAAGACAGAAGACTTCACCAATGCCATTCCCCCGAGTGACCAGGCGCGCATACTAGCAACTGCACTGCTAGGGTTAAATCAATTCCTTAGGGGGGATGAAACAAAGAGTCCTGCCCAGAGACACTGGGCCACTCGAGCATTAGAGGAAGGCCCACGGGTTGTGATCAAAAATGAACTAGAGGAGTGGGAACAAGGTTGGAGACTAGTGCTCACGGAGCGGGGGTATGCGGCCGTTAAAAAGGATGGGGACATTAAATGGTGTCCACTCAAATCTATTAAACCAGACCTTCAGAGTGAAACTCATGAGAATTGTGAGACTTTGTTTGCAGGACTGGATCATCGGACGCCCCCGCAACCCATACGCCCCACTACCAGGAAAGAGAGAGAGACCACAGAGCAACCCGACATCACCTGAGAAGCTCGCACCATCAAAATCAAAGCAGCAACGGTATCTCTGTGTGATCTTGTTTCTAGGGTTAGCAGGCGGAGGACAGGCAGACAAAAAACATTACCCTCACCAGCCATTCAGGTGGGTTCTACACCATCTCTCAGGTGAGGCGGTCATCAAAGAAATTGTCACAGCCGACACCCCATCTTTCGAGTTCAGGCTAAAAGACATTTTTCCCTCGCATACAGGGCACCCCAAATTTGAGGAGACGACATTATTTCAGACCTACTGGTGCCCTGCTTCCAACCCAGGAAAAAGTTACTGTAATTACCCAGGGTATGGATATTGTGGATATTGGGGGTGTGAAACGATTGTGACAAGCAATAGATGGAAACCACAACAGCCTGATAAGTTCCTGCAAATTAAGTATACTCCCCATGGCTGTCTCGAACCAAAATTTGATATGGATGGGTACATGATTTTGCCCCAAGGCAGAAAACAGCACACCTGCACAGGCTATATAATGACAATCCTGCAGCCAACCCATGATGGCTGGGTCACGGGCAAAGTGTGGACAGCGTTTGTTTATCTCTCTCGCCGCATCTGGGCGAACATACAAATTATCAGATTCCCACCTACAATATCCCAATCAGTCGGACCCAATCCGATTCTTGCAATGAGTAGACCCAGGAAGGGGATCGCAGCTAACGGTGGTTCTAGCCACAAAACACAGATGCTAAAACTTACCTCCTCCCCATCCAATCTCTTAGCCAAACCAACCCTCTCCAATCCATTCTTAAGCATGTTAAATGCTACCTTCTTGTCGTTAAACCAATCCAACCCGAACCTCACAGAGTCATGCTGGTTATGCTATGAT
The DNA here is from genome assembly GCA_035048045.1 of Chlorospingus semifuscus. Taxonomy (NCBI): domain Eukaryota; kingdom Metazoa; phylum Chordata; class Aves; order Passeriformes; family Passerellidae; genus Chlorospingus; species Chlorospingus semifuscus. The sequence continues at coordinate 536,845 of JAWWMS010000126.1, forward strand.
GCACAGCCCCCTTTTTACGAAGGTGTGGCCCTCGATCTCCCATTAATCTTCTCGAAGTCAGACAATCCACGCCAATGCAGATGGGACACCCCCCGGAGAGGCATTACCCTAAGTCAGGTTACGGGCCAAGGCAAATGCTTTGGCAATGCAACCTTGGCAAAGCAGATGGGCAACGTCTGCCCGGAATTCGTCAGACTTAAGGGAGGGAAGTTCCAGTGGGTGATCCCAGCTGCATTGGGAATGTGGGTCTGTCAACAATCCGGGGTAAGCCCATGTGTACTCCTTGACAAATTCGATAATTCTACTGACTTTTGTGTCCAAGTCTTAATTGTCCCCAGAATTCTGTATCGCCAGGAAGAAGAGGTGTACCGCTTGTTCGAGAAACCCGACCGGCTCCGCAAACGAGAAGTGATAACAGGCATCACCATCGCAATGCTCCTTGGTTTAGGAGCTACCGGCACTGCCACAGGCATCTCGGCCCTTGCAACACAACATCAAGGACTGGCACAACTGCAGATGACAGTCGACGAGGACTTGCAGAGTATCAAGAAATCCATTTCTTCCCTAGAAAAATCCCTTTCCTCGCTCTCAGAGGTTGTCCTCCAAAACAGGTGAGGACTGGACCTTTTGTTCATGCAGCAAGGAGGTCTGTGTGCCGCCTTGAAAGAGGAATGTTGCTTTTATGCAGACCACACCGGAGTCGTTAGAGACTCCATGACCAAACTGAGAAACCGACTAAACCTAAGAAAAATGGACAGGGAAGCTCAACAGGGCTGGTTCGAGTCGTGGTTCAAGTGGTCCCCATGGCTCACCACCCTGATTTCTACCCTAATAAGCCCACTCACTATAATCTTACTAACCCTAATCTTCGGGCCTTGCATATTAAACAAACTGGTGCTATTCCTCAAAAAGCATTTAGAAACGGTTAACATTATATTTGTCGAGCGCCGACAATTACTTTAAGGCGTGCCAGTTACTAACACACTTACAATTTTGTACTAATTTTACTAACCCATGAAATTTTGTAACCTCTACATTTTAAAATTTTATACGATTTTTACTAATCATGAGGGAGGGGGGAAATGTGGAGAGTTAGGGATATGTGTGCGGAAGAAATCGGGCTGTACGGTCAGTCAGGACATCCCCCCGCCTGCAGTCAGACCTTTGCTCCGTACCTGGCCGCACCCAGCCAGATGTGAGCAGAAGGAAATGACACTGACTGCCCAAGCTATAAAAACCCTTGTGACCCCTCAATAAACGCCATTTTGATATCCACCACCTTGGTGTCAGGAGCATATGGACCGAGTGACCCTGGGGTTAGGGCCACCATGCCGGACTAAGAACCAGGTCGCCACGCCTTGAGAAGGCAACAACAGTGCCAAATGTCTTCTGCAATCTGCCATCAAGAACCAGGGATGGTGAGTTTTGTTTACCAGGAGAAAGGAGTGAGTTATTTATTCGGAGGCCTGAGGTCAGAGAGGCCACCTGGCTCCGGAAATTCAACAGTATGCAGGATGGTTCCCAGACCCAAGGTGTCACCACTGCAAACTAAGGCTGCTTTGACAGTGCCACGTGTCTTCTGCAATCGACCATGATGATCTGGGGCAGGTGAGTTTTCTTTTCAAAGGGAAATGGCTGAGGATTGAGTTCAGGGGCCTTGGGCTCACATTGGCCAGCTGGCTTCTGAATTTCCACAATGCGCAGGATGGTTCCCAGACCAAAGCTGGGACCAGTCGCAACTGGGGCTGGTTTGACAGTGCCAAGTGGCTCCTGCAGTGTGCCTTTAGGAAACAGAGCAGGTGAGGTTTTTGGCCAGAAAAATGGGCCAGAATATCTGTTTGGAGCCCGGTGGCCATAGGTAACCTGCTGGATCCTGAAACTCCACAATACACAGGATGGTTCCCAGACCCAAGCTGGCTCCAGTTGCAACTCGGGCTGGTTTGACAGTGCCAAATGGCTCCTGCAATCTGCCATCAAGAACCGGGGCAGGTGAGATTTGTTTCCAGGACTAAGGAGCGAGGTTTAAACTCGGGGGCCTGTGGCCGGGAGTTGCCGGCTGGCTCCTGAAATTCCACACCACGCAGGATGGTTCCCAGACCCAGGCTGGCACCAGTTGCAACTCAGGCTGGTTTCACAGTCACACGTGGCTCCTGCAATCTGCCATCAAGAACCAGGCAGGTGAGTATTGTTTGCCTGGAAAAATGTCCACGGTTTGAGTTCAGGGGCCTGTGGCTGAGAGTGGCCTGCTGGCCCCTGAAATTCTGCAATACGCAGGATGGTTCCCAGACCAAAGCTGGCACCAGTGCATAGTCGGGCTGGTTTGGCAGAGCCTAGTGGCTCCTGCAATCTGCCATCAAGAACCGGGAATGGTGAATTTCGTTTGACAGGAAAAAGGAGCGACGGTTTTTTCGGGGCCCTGTGGCCATAGTGGCCAACTGGCTCCTGAAACCCAACACTTCACAGGATGGTTCCCAGACCCAAGATGCCACCAGTTGCAATTCAAGCTGGTTAGACAGTACCAAGTACCAAGTGGCTTTCGCAATCTGGCATCAAGGACCGGGGCAGGTGAGTTTTGTTTGCCAGGAGAAGGGAGTGAGGTTTATATTCGGGATCCTGTGGCTGGGAGTTGCCGGCTGGCTCCTGAAATTCCACAATAAGCAGGATGGTTCCCAGACCCAAGCTGGCACCAGTTGCACCTCAGAATGCTTTGACAGAGCCAAGTGGATTCTGCAATCTGCCATCAAGAACCAGGAATGGTGAGTTTAGTTTGCCAGGGAAAATGGGCCAGCAATTCTCTTTTGGGATCTGCGGTCGGAGTAGCGGGCTGGTTCCTGAAATTCCACAATACGCAGGATGGTTCCCAGACCCAAGCGGGCACCAGTGCAAGGTCGTGCTGCTTTGTCAGTGCCAAGTGGTTCCTGCCATCTGTCATCAAGAACTGGGGCAGGGGAGTTTTGTTTGCCAGGAAAAGGGAGGAAGGATTTTATTCGGGGGCCTGTGGTCGGGAATTGTCTTCTTGCTCCTGAATTTCCACAATACGCAGGATTCTTCCCAGACCCAAGCTGGCAACAGTGCCATGTCGGGCTGGTTTGACAGTGCCGAGTGGCTCCTGCAATCGACCATGATGATCTGGGACAAGTGAGATTTCTTTTCAAAGGGAAATTGTTGAGGTTGGAGTTCAGGGGCCTAGGGCTCAGAGTGGCCAGCTGGCTCCTGAATTTCCATAATACGCAGGATGGTTCCCAGACCAAAGCTGGCATCAGGTGCAACTCAGGCTGGTTTGACAGTGCCAAGTGGCTCCTGTAGTGTGCCTTTAAGAATCGGAGAAGGTGAGGTTTTTTTGCCTGGAAAAATGGGCCAGTGTATCTCTTTGGGTCCCGGTGGCTGTAAGTAGCCGGCTGGATCCTGAAATTCCAAAATACGCAGGATGGTTCCCAGACCCAAGCTGGCACCAGCTGCAATTCCGGCTGGTTTGACAGTGCTAAATGTCTCCTGCAATCTGCTATCCAGAACCAGGGATGGTGAGTTTTGTTTGCCATGAAATAGGAGCGACGATTTTATTCGGGGCCCTGTGGTCGCAATGGACTGCTGGCTCCTGAAATTCCACACTTCAGAGGATGGTTCCCAGAACAAAGCTGGCACCAGTTGCAACTCGGGCTGGTTAGAGAGTGCCAAGTGGCTTTTGCAATCTGCCATCAAGGACCGGGGCAGGTGAGTCTTCTTTGCCAGAAAAAGGGAGCAAGGTTTTAATTCGGGGTCCTGCGGTCGGGAGTTGCCAGCTGGCTCCTGAAATTCCACAATACGCAGGAGGGTTAACAGACCCAAGCTGGCACCAGTTGCAACTCGGGCTGGTTTGACAGTGTGAAGTGGTTCTTGCAATCGACAATGATGATCCGGGGCAAGTGAGTTTTCTTTTCAAAAGGAAATGGCCAAGGTTGGAATTCCTGGGCACATGGCTCAGAGTGGTCGGTTGTCTCCTGAAATTCCACACTGCACAGAATGGTTCCCAGACCCAAGCTGGCACCAGTTGCAATTCAGGCTGGTTTCACAGTGCCAAGTGGCTCCTGCAATCTGCCCTCAAGATCCGGGGATACTGAATTTTGTTGGCCAGGAAAAAGGGGCCAGCTTTGAGTTCGGGGCCTGTACCTGGGGTGGTCAGCTGGATCCTGAAATTCCACAATACGCAAGATGGTTCCCAGATCCAAACTGGAAACAGTGTTATGTGAGGCTGGTTTGACAGTGCCAAGTGGCTTTTGCAACCTGCCATCAAGAACCGGGGAAGGTGAGATTTGCTTGCCTGGAAAAAGGAGCAAGGATTTTATTCGGGGCCACTAGCAGGGAGTGGCTGTATGGCCCCTTAAATTTCACCATACGCGGGATGTTTCCCAGACCCAAGCTGGCACTAGTTGCAACTCAGGCTGGTTAGACAGTGTCGAGTGGCTCCTGCAATTTGCCATCAAGAACCGGGACAGGGGAGTTTTGTTTGCCAGGAGAATGGAGCGAGGATTTTATTCAGGGGCCTGTGGCCAGAGTGGCTGCCTGGCTCCTGAAATTCCTCAATAAGCAGGATGGTTCCCAGACCCAAGCGGGCACCAGTGCAAGGTCATGCTGGTTTGACAGTGCCAAGTGGCTCCTGCAATCTACCATCAAGAACCGGGACAGGGGAGTTTTGTTTGCCAGGAATAAGGAGCGAGGTTTTCATTTGGGCGCCTGGGACCGGAGTGGCCGTCTGGCTCCTGAAATTCCACAATAAGCAGGATGGTTCCCAGACCCAAGTTGGCAGCATTTGCAACATGGGCTGGTTTGACAGTGCCAAATGGCTCCTGCAATCTGTCATCAAGTACCAGGGAAGGTGAGTTTTGTTTGCCAGGAAAAGGGAGGAAGGATTTTATTTGGGGGCCTGTGGCCGGGAATTGCTGTCTTGCTCCTGAATTTCCGCAATGCGCAGGAGGCTTCCCAGACCCAAGCTGGCACCAGTGCCATGTCGGGCTGGTTTGAGAGCGCCAAGTGGCTCCTGCAATCGACCATGATGATCTGGGACAAGTGAGTTTTCTTTTCAAAGGGAAATGGCTGAGGATTGAGTTCAGGGGCCTAGGGCTCACGCTGGCCAGCTGGCTCCTGAAATTCCACAATGCGCAGGATGGTTCCCAGACCAAAGCTGGCACCACTTGCAACTGGGGCTGGTTTGACAGTGCCAAGTGACTCCTGCAGTGTGCCTTTAGGAATCGGAGCAGGTGATGTTTTTTTGCCTGGAAAAATGGGCCAGAATATCTGTTTGGGGCCCGGTGGTTGTAAGTAACCTGCTGGATCCTGAAATTCCACAATACACAGGATGGTTCCCAGACCCAAGCTGGCACCAGTTGCAACTCGGGCTGGTTTGACAGTGCCAAATGTCTCCTGCAATGTGCCATCAAGAACAGGGGATGGTGAGATTTGTTTGCCAGGAGAAAGGAGGGAGGATTTTTTCGGGGGCCTGTGGCCAGAGTGGCAAGTTGGCTCCTGAAATTCCACAATATGCAGGATGTTTCCCAGACCCAAGGTGGCACAAGTGCAAAGTCAGGCTAGTTTGCAGAGCCAAGTGGTTCCTGCCATCTGCAATCAAGGACAGGGGCAGGGGAGTTTTGTTTGCCAGGAAAAGGGAGCGAGGATTTTATTCGGGGCCTGTGGCCGGGAATTGTCTTCTTGCTCCTGAATTTCCACAATACGCAGGATGCTTCCCAGACCCAAGCTGGCACCAGTGCCATGTCGGGCTGGTTTGAGAGTGCCAAGTGGCTCCTGCAACCGATGTTGATCCATGATTATCTGGGACAAGTGAGTTTTCTTTTCAAACAGAAATGGCTGATGTTGGAGTTCAGGGCCCTTGGGCTCAGAGTGGCTGGCTGGCTCCTGAATTTCCAAAATACACAGGACGGTTCCCAGACCCAAGTTGGCACCAGTTGCAACTCAGGCTGGTTTGACAGTGCCAAATGGCACCTGCAATCTGTCATCAAGAGCTGGGGATGGCGAGTTTTGTTTGACAGGAACAATTACCAAGGTTTTTATTCCGTGTCCTGTGGTCAGGAGTTGCCAGCTGGCTCCTGAAATTCCACAATACGCAGGATGGTTCCCAGACCCAAGCTGGCAGCAGTTGCAAATCACGCTGGTGTGACAGTGCAAAATGGCTCCTGCTATCTGCCATCAAGAACCGATGATGGTGAGTTTTGTTTGCCAGGAGAAAGGGGCGAGGACGTTATTTGGGGGCCAGCGGCAAGAGTGGGAAGCTGGCTCCTGAAATTCCACAATATGCAGGATGGTTCCGAGACCCAAGCTGGCATCAGTGCAAACTCCGGCTGGTTTGACAGTGCCAAGTGGCTCCTGCAATCTACTATCAAGGACAGGGACGGGTTAGATTTGTTTGCCTGGGAAAACTGGGGAGGTTTGAGTTCAGAGGCCTGTGGCCCTATTGGCCGGCTGGTTCCTGAAAGTCCATAATATGCAGGATGGTTCCCAGACCCAAGCTGGCACCAGTTGCAACTCCGGCTGGTTTGACATTGCTAAATGTCTCCTGCAATCTGCTATCAAGATCCGGGGATGGTGAGTTTTGTTTGCCCTGAAGTAGGAGCGAGGATTATTATTCGGGGGCCTGTGGCTGGGAGTTGCCGTCTGGCTCCTGAAATTCCACAATAAGCAGGATGGTTCCCAGACCCAAGCGGGCACCAGTGCAAGGTCATGCTGGTTTGACAGTGCCAAGTGGCTCCTGCAATCTACCATCAAGAACCGGGACAGGGGAGTTTTGTTTGCCAGGAATAAGGAGCGAGGTTTTCATTTGGGCGCCTGGGACCGGAGTGGCCGTCTGGCTCCTGAAATTCCACAATAAGCAGGATGGTTCCCAGACCCAAGTTGGCAGCATTTGCAACATGGGCTGGTTTGACAGTGCCAAATGGCTCCTGCAATCTGTCATCAAGTACCAGGGAAGGTGAGTTTTGTTTGCCAGGAAAAGGGAGGAAGGATTTTATTTGGGGGCCTGTGGCCGGGAATTGCTGTCTTGCTCCTGAATTTCCGCAATGCGCAGGAGGCTTCCCAGACCCAAGCTGGCACCAGTGCCATGTCGGGCTGGTTTGAGAGCGCCAAGTGGCTCCTGCAATCGACCATGATGATCTGGGACAAGTGAGTTTTCTTTTCAAAGGGAAATGGCTGAGGATTGAGTTCAGGGGCCTAGGGCTCACGCTGGCCAGCTGGCTCCTGAAATTCCACAATGCGCAGGATGGTTCCCAGACCAAAGCTGGCACCACTTGCAACTGGGGCTGGTTTGACAGTGCCAAGTGACTCCTGCAGTGTGCCTTTAGGAATCGGAGCAGGTGATGTTTTTTTGCCTGGAAAAATGGGCCAGAATATCTGTTTGGGGCCCGGTGGTTGTAAGTAACCTGCTGGATCCTGAAATTCCACAATACACAGGATGGTTCCCAGACCCAAGCTGGCACCAGTTGCAACTCGGGCTGGTTTGACAGTGCCAAATGTCTCCTGCAATGTGCCATCAAGAACAGGGGATGGTGAGATTTGTTTGCCAGGAGGAAGGAGGGAGGTTTTTTTTCGGGGGCCTGTGGCCAGAGTGGCAAGTTGGCTCCTTAAATTCCACAATATGCAGGATGGTTCCCGGACCCAAGGTGGCACAAGTGCAAAGTCAGGCTAGTTTGACAGTGCCAAGTGGCTCCTGAAATCACCATCAAGGACAGGGGCGGGTTAGATTTGTTTGCCTGGGAAAATTGGGGAGGTTTGAGTTCAGGGGCCTGTGACCCGACTGGCCAGCCGGCTCCTGAAATTCCATAATACGCAGGATGCTTCCCAGACCCAAGTTGGCACCAGTTGCAACTCCGGCTTATTTGACAGTGCTAAATGTCTCCTGCAATCTGCCATCAAGAACCGGGGATGGTGAATTTTGTTTCCCGGAATAAGGAGCGAGGTTTTAATTCGGGATCCTGTGACCGGGAGTTGCCGGCTGGCTCCTGAAATTCTGCAATACGCAGGATGGTTCCCAGACGCAATCTGGCACCAGTGCGTAGTCGGGCTGGTTTGACAGAGCCAAGTGACTCCTGCAATCTGCCATCAAGAACCGGGGATGGTGAATTTAGTTTACCAGGAAAAAGGAGCGACATTTTTTTCTGGGCCCTTTGGTCGGAGTGGCCAACTGCCTCCTGAAATTCCACACTTCATAGGATGGTTCCCAGGCCCAAGCTGGCACCAGTTGAAACTCAAGCTGCTTTGACAGTATGTGGAGAGTTAGGGATATGCATGTGGAAGAAATCGGGCTGTACGATCAGTCAGGACATCCCCCCGCCTGCAGTCAGACCTTTGCTCCGTACCTGGCCACACCCAGCCGGATGTGAGCAGAAGGAAATGACACTGACTGCCCAAGCTATAAAAACCCTTGCGACCCCTCAATAAATGCCATTTTGCTGTCCACCACCTTGGTGTCAGGAGCATATGGACCGAGTGACCCTGGGGTTAGGGCCACCATGCCGGACTAAGAACCAGG
>JAWWMS010000126.1:565082-598379 GCA_035048045.1 Chlorospingus semifuscus
CCTTTTAATTTAATCACAGATTCTGCTTATGTTGCTAATGTGGTTAAGAGATTAGAAGGGTCAATTTTAAAGGATGTCAGCAATGAAACTTTATATCATTGGTTTTCATGTCTTTATACAACATTGCAATCTAGAACTAATCCATATTTTGTTTCTCACATCAGGGGTCATTCTTCGCTTCCTGGATTTTTAGTGAAAGGAAACGCGAGAGCAGAAAAACTGACAATGGTTATTTCAAATACTTTGCCAAACATTTTTGAACAAGCAAAATTGAGTCATGCCTTTTTTCATCAAAGCGCACAAGCACTTGTGTGAATGTTTCAAATCTCTAAAAGTCAAGCTAAAGGTATCATCAGTACTTGCCCTGACTGCCAGCTTGTGCAGCCTCCTGTTTCTACAGGAGCTGTCAACCCACGAAGTTTGCAAAGCCTGCAGTTATGGCAAACAGACATCATTAATACCCTTCTTTTGGTAAATTTAAAAACATTCATGTTTCCGTGGACACGTTCTCTGGTGCAATTTTTGCTTCTCTTCACACAGGTGAAACAGGCAATCATGCCTGTCATCATTTTTTGCAAGCTTTTGCTTCATTAAGTGTACCCCAAAAAGTGAAAACTGACAATGGTCCCTCATATATATCTCAAAAACTGGCCACATTTCTAAAAGAATAAAGTGTTCATCACATCTTTGGTATTCCTCACTCTCCCACAAGCCAAGCAATTATTGAAAGGGTACATAAAACATTAAATCCATTTTAGATCAACAGAGAGGGGGAGTTGAGGTCACACCACAGATGAGGTTGAATAAAGCTTTGTATGTTTTTAATTTTCTAAACAGTTCATTTGCAGAACCTGATCCACCAATCTTTAGGCATTTTTCAAATAACACACAGGCAAAACTGAGAAAATCCTCCTGTCATAATTAGAAACCCTGAATCTGGACAAATTGAAGGTACTTTCTGATTAATAACCTGAGGCAAAGGGTATGCTTCTGTCTCTACAAGTGCTGGAATTAAGTGGGTCCCTGCCAAAAACATCAAACCATATCGCACCCCAGAACGTGTTGACGAGTCCAGAACCGAGGAAGCAAGTACGCAGACATGAGCTGAGCAGAGGGATCCCGGGTCACACCTGACGTTCCTTGTGTATCGGTGGAACCTGCAAACTTTGATTTTGTGTTAATGTTATTTATAAGTGTGTCAATTGTATGTCAAATGTTTGTTTCGTAGAGCTGACTTTTGGCAAATGTTTAGGTTTTTGTTTTTGTTAAAAGCAAAGTTTTAAAATTGATATGTATGTAAGGATTCTGCCAAAATTTAGCTCATGAAAAAGATGGAGAAAATGCAAGTTGTATGTTGGTGTTGGTAGGTTTTAATTGTTTTTTGTCGTACAGATTTGCCTGTGGAACAACCAAAAACAAATTTTTGAGTGACCTTAGCCAAGGCAGCTGGCTCGGATACTATATGTTTGTCTAATTCGGAACCAGAAAAACCTTTCTCAACCTGTCTGGTTCGTGTGCCAGTAAAAGAGCTGCCTTTGGTCAAAAAACAAGCCAATGGTAAGCCAGGTGAAATCGACAATATAAACAATCCCGTATTGATTTAGAACGTTTGGTCCAAAAAACCTCCCAGGGCAGCATCTGAACCCCAAGAATTGGAAATCCTTAGTTCTTAAACAATGGATATTTGCTTTACCTTCATAGCTAGTGCTTAGCGAAAAGGTGATCCTCCAAAGTACAATGTTACTCTCCATTATTTTGCATAAAAAACTTTGAGGTTTTGGTGTACTTTTTCAAACAGTTGGGATGTGCTTTCTGAGGCTGGCCAATATCCACGGCAGTTGCCTAGGGGGATACTGGTTCATTTGTGGAGACAGGGCTTGGCAAGGCCTTCCAGCACACCTTGAAGGTGGCCCTTGTAGCATTGGGATGCTCACTGTAATCACGCCCTCAGCTAAAGCAGTCATGAAAAAGAAACAAACGCAGCAATTTTCTATCCTGGCATATTTGGTTTGGAAGCACTGACTCAATTTGTACAATCATGGAGACGGTATCCATCTTTGGAAGGCAGTCTCCTTCCTGATAGAATCCATTTGTCATGTGTTTTCCACTTCCTCGAGGCAGCCTTCTTGAAGTTCTGCCAGCACACTTCTTTTGGACAAGGTAAAGAGCTGCGCTGGGTCTTGGCATGCAGCCCAGCTAGTGCCCTGCGCAGGTAATGCCCAATAGCAGTGTTCTGACACCTTGGTTTAGGATCAGGCCCTGGATGTTTTGGATTTTGGTGGAGGGGACACCATTTCTTTTGAGATGGGCTTCTAGTTCCTCCTCTCTTTGGCAAAGTTTGGATGGGCACTTTGGGTGGCCTCAGTGAATTGAAAGGCTTTTCCCAAGAGGCAGTTCTCTGGGTTAGAGTTGTTGAACTGTCAGCGGGAATGCAGAGGCCAGGCCTCTGCAGGAGAGGTTTTTGTCCCTTGTAGCTTAAGGGACTGTGTGACCAGTCCCTGGTGCCATCCCATTTGGATCCTGACTCTGAGAGATTGAAGGCTTATGGTGGTACCTAGAGCTGAGAAGGAAAGTGGCAATAGCAAGGTGTGTGTTTATAGTTTGATGGGTGCAATTGAAATCGTAGGCAGCAAAGAGTTGCGAGCAGTTTTGTGAGCTCTGTTGCAAGCTCGGCCGACATTTTCAAGTTTGTTACCAGACTCTAAGAGAGAGAAAAGTTTGTTAGGGGAGAAGAGCTGGTGTTGGCCTTTGAGTGTGGGGCAAAGAAGAGTATCCACTTGAAGAGGAAGATCGGTGAAATCTTTTTGTCCCGACACAGTTGATTGGAGAGCAGGGACGTTTCTGACTTGGCTGTGTCCTGGGGGTGGTTTCGAGCTGGGCTCGGTGCGTGTCCTTGTTTTGTGAGTTGACAATGCTGTGGTGTGGTTATTTAGATGAGCACTGACAGTGCCCAGGAAAAAGACAAGCACTTTTCTAGCCCAGCTCCGTTTGTGTGGGAGCAGCGTGGGGGCAAGAGCTCCGCTGTGGATCCTGGCTCTTGGGCACTGACAGAATGGGATCCTGCATGTAGCAGAGAAGGAAGAGGAATCATTTCATTGTAGACTGTACAGTTTATCGGTTGCAAAAGAAAAGGCAGTTGTAGTACGGCCTCTTCCTTTTAGAACCTTTTCTGTACAATCAGCTGCTGACCATGTAACTCGCACCCACTGAACTGCATCCAGCTCCCTGGAGATATGCACTTTTCCTCAAGGTCTATGTGCCATCTTGCAGATCCCAAACCCCTTCAAAACGTCCAGCAGTTGCTCATGCTCACTGTAACAGAGCGGAAATTTAACAGGGTAGGAATCCATTTTGGATTTAGGTGAAACATGCCGCTTTGAATATTAAGTCTGTAGCTTGCTAGCATAGATGAAATACGCTGTTTTAACTTGTTTAGTCTGTTAACTCTGCTGTGCTCGCAAAAACTGCCTCAGCCGAGAAAAGAGTGCAAACTACCAAGCTAAAAAGGGAGTTAAGAGGGGCTCCTTGAACTTTGAATCAAAGGCGAAGAGCCAAAGCTGAGTCTGCAAGAGAGGGACAAAGTGACCAGAGAGTTCTCTGTACAAGGACTAATTGCAAGTTGTAACGTGAAACCAGTAAAATGAATATGCATGAACCTATTGTGAAACTCTATGCATATGTACCAGTTAGGGGGGATAAAAATGGTTTGGGAAGTCTCAGGGGTGCACATCTCCCTTAGGGGTAACAATCACAACATATGTCCAGTGCTGTAATAAACATACTGGCTTCACAACTTTTACAAGTTGTGGAGTTCGTTTTTTTCCCACGAATCATCTCATAGAAAAAGTTCGACAACAAAAAGCCAGTGCTGGCCATAATAGTCTCTTTGTGGTTTATATACTAAACTAAACAAAACACACTAGTGATTTGAACGTTCCTTCTCAACTATATGTATATTATCAGCGCATTCTCTCGAAGTGGCAGTGTCTGTTACATTGAAATGTTTCTAGCTGCTGTTCTGACTGATAGATGTGCCAGGACAGAAGACATTTGCCAACCTACCCTCTTTGCCGTGCAAGCTGACATTGGCAGCGCAAATATTTTCAGACAATTTCATTGTCACCATGTCCAAGCAACTAGAGAGCACATAGATGGAAGTGTCAAGACAGAAGATGTTCTTGAAGTACCTCCTTTTCTTAACAGTTTTGAATTGTGCAGAAGATAGACCTGCCATCACACATTTTCATTCTCATGTCTTTGTTGCAAATGTCCTATAACTGCTCTAATAGAAAAAGGCTCTAGAAGCAAAAGCCAGTGCAAGGCTGCACCTTCTGTGTGCCCCACACAAGTCACATCAAAGTCACTGGTGCACTCTGTCTTTCCCTTCTCCGCTGCATTGTGTTCTCTGGATCTCGGAGCCTAAAGGTAGGCACAATTCCACAGAGGGGTTGGAAGAGGCATAGGTAGCAGCACAGGCAGCTCTTCTGAACTTTAATCCTTACGACTGCCACGGTGAGTTCAGTTGGTAGGCCAGTGACAGCCACGCTCCTTTTACAGCCTGTATGATGCATCCACTAGCCCAGTGCTCTGCAACTTCGTTCTTCCTCTCTTTTAAGCGGTCACACTTCTACTCACCCAGAGGCGAATAGCCATCTACTTCTGGCACACATCACTGGGATGGCAGCGAAGGGTTCTGGTGCACTGCTTCTGCCAGAAGACGCTTGCGCCAGGCACTTACGTTCCCTACATTAGGTAGCCCCGTATTCTGTGTCTCTTGTCATCTGAATTATTACGGAAAGCTTTTTGATTACATCTTGCACAGAGAAAATGTGCCAGTACAAAAAGTTTGCCCAGAGTGAACCCCTGAAACTGGTGGAAACTTGTACTTGATCCACATTCAAGGGGCAGTCCTCTCTCCTATACAACATGCAAAGCGCTGTAAGATGATGGTGCTCTCTCCACGGTCCTTCTCAGCTCAAAATGCTGGCGCACGCATTACAGCCTCACATAGACAAAGGATCCCAAGAAATGGCACAGTGCAATGCATGCAACAGACGTTGAAAAGCGGCAAAGCTGTTTGCCTCCGCTGAGCTTCAGTTCTGAGCAGATGACAGAAAGAGAAGAATGAAGTGGCAGAGTGGAGGGCTTATGTGAGTGGTGAACCAAATTGCACAAGTCCAGCAGCAGCAGCACTTTGTTCACAATCAGTCAGCTGCGAATACCCTTGCACTGCGAAATATCATCACAAAATGTGCAGATAAGCATTTTCGTACATCCACAGCACTGCAGACTTCTGCCAAACACAAGGCATCCTTAAAGCCGTCCTTCTCCAAGAAGCTTTCAAACAGCGCACAACATGGGGTGCCTCTGTGATCTGCACAGAACTGAAACTCAGCAAGGGTATTCAGTTTTGTTGCTTTTAAACGTCTGTGCTACACACACACACTCCGACACCCTTTGGGATTTTTGTCTTTGTGAGGCTGTAATGTGTGCGCTGGTTCTTTGAGCTGAAAAGGAGCAGGAAAAGAGCACAGTGATCTGACAGCAGTTTGAAGGCTGTACAGGAAAGAGGAGTGCTCCTTGAATGTGCTGCATTTACAAGTTTCAACAAGAGGTAAGCACCGTAAGCCTGTTGTCTTGGCACATTTTCTCCCTGCAGGACATAGTTGGAAAGCTTTCTCCTAAGATTCAGATGACAAGAGACGCAGAATATTGGGCTATGAAGTGCTGAGAAGGCAAGTGCTTGGCCTGAGCATCTTTTGGCAAAAGCAGTGCACCGGAGTGTATCGCTGCCACCACAGAGATCTGTGCAAGAAGCTGCTGCCTCTTTGCCTCCTGCCACGCTCTCTGCCAGGAGACAGAGAGCGTGGCAGCTTCCAAGAGGTGAAGGATGAAGCCGGAAAGCAGGCTTGTGTGTGGAGCGTTCAGCCTGCCAGAGGATGGTGGCTGCCACTCGCCTGCCTGTAAAATTCACATTAGCATTCATATGGAAGAAGTTCCTGGGCAACTTTCCTGTGCTTCTATCTAGTCCTCTTACAGCTCTCCGTGGAAACTCTTGTGCTTCTCTTTATGTTCTGAGATGCAGGGAACTCTCTGTTAGCTGCAGCAGAGAAGAGTAGTACAGTGTGCACCGGGGTGTTGGATGTCATTTACATGGTGCAAGGGTGCAGTCCATAGCTGGCTTTTATTTCCACTGCATTGCAATGGGAGCAGCTGCTGGAAGGTGTCAGGAGACCTGTGAGAGTAAAAAATGGGACAGCACATATATCTGAGAAGGAGAGTGCCAAGCAGCAGAGTGTTGTGTGCTCTTGCAAAGATCTTCAGAGAAGGAATGCCTTGCATTGCGCAGAAACCCGCAGCAATGAATGTTTAAGGAAGTGCTTTTCTCCACATTTTCAAGAAGCAAGAGGATATGCAGCTGACTGTGCTTGGGAATGAGCAGCTGCTGGATTTTTGCAATTCCCTTCACTGAGCACAAAAGCCTAGTGCTCTGCTGCTTCATTCTTCACCTTCTGTGATCTGCACAGGACTGAAGCTGAGCAAGGATATTCAGCTTTGCACCTTTTTAGCGTCTGTGCTACACGTATATGCTGTGACATGTCTCGGGATCTTTTGCCTTTGCGAGACTGTAATGTGCCCACTGGTACAATGAGCTGGGGAGGAGGGGGCAGAGAGCATAGCGATCTGACGGGAGTTTGCAGGTTGCCTAGGAAAGACGAGTGCCCCTTGAATGCACAGCAAATACAAATTTCAGGGGCAAGCTCCAGGCGAGTGTGCTGTCCCGGCACAGTTTCTCCTTGCGAGACAGAATGAAAAGCTTTTTGCTACCATGCAGAAAACAAGAGATGCAGAATATGGGGCTACAGAGTGCTCTGAAGGTAATTGCCTGGCCCAAGCGTCTTTCGGCAGAAGCAGCGCACCGGAGTGTATTGCTGCCACCACAGAGATCTGTGTGCGAAGAAGCCGCTTCTTTGCATCTGGGAGACAGAGACTGTGGCAGCTTCGAAGAGGTGAAGAATGAAGATGCAAAGCACTGGTCTTGTGTGCACAGCATTCAGACTGCTAGAGGACAGTGACTGCCACTTGCCTGCCTGTTAAATTCACATCAGCATTTGTATGGAAGGAGTTCATGGACAACTTTCCTGCGCTTCTACCTAATCCTCCTGCAGCCCTCCACGGAAATTGTTGCATTTCCCTTTAGGTTCCGAGATGCAGAGAACTCTATGGCAGCTGCAGAACTGTGAGAGTCTGTCCGAAATATCCCTCATCTGCCTCATGATCGTCATTGGGGAGACCACCGAAAAAACAAAACCCCTAATGTATGCTGACCCTGTAGGGGGAAAGTCATGTGCCTAAGACTTGAGAGCGTTGCTAAGTTATTGTTTTTACAGGTACATTTGCTATATGCTACACTGAGCTCAAAGGGCACCCTGCCCTTTTGCACAATAGCTCTGGAATCCTCCCTACCTCTTGGCCTGGCTGGACTCCTCCTAAGCTTTAGGGTGGGCCCCCTCCAAAAGAAGACCCCTCTCACCCATTCATAACCACTATGACAGATAAGCTGAGATGTAAGAAGCCTCTTCATCAAGAGACCGAGACATGAAACCCCTAAGTGAGAAGGCCCCGTCTCATCTTCTTCCAGGGACTGGGACTGAAACCCCTTACCCAGGGGAAGTGTGCGGGTGGGGGGTTGGGGGGGGGGCGGTGGGGAAGGAAAGCTGCCCAAAGCAAGATGGATGTTGCAGGTGCAGGCAGTAGACCATGAAAGCAATGGCTCTCGCCTGCTGCCAAATATGTGTGCCCGTATCCAAACACTATTCTTCTCCCCTGAAAATACAATAAAATACCTTTGTTTCGGTTGCAAAATCCATCCCCCCTTCCCCCATCGAAAAAGAGTGTAATTGGAGTCCAGATGAACTGTGCCTCTGAGATCTCCCCAGACGTGGCCTGGTGAACTCCATCGGCTGGATACCGAAGGACTATGCAGTACTGTGTTTGGTAGCTATATACCCATTTCTCTTTTCCTCCCTCTTTTCCCTTATTTTCTCCTTTTTTTCCCTGGTTCCCTCCCCAACGCATTTTTGCTGTGGTTATTTCAATAAAGCTGCATTTGTTTTGATTATTACTGCAAATCCCCTGTGCCGTGTCGGTTTTTTGCACCCTGAGATCACCCCGCAAACCATCATGAACTCCGTTCATAAGGACGGATGGTGACAAGAACATAAAGAGAGCAGCAGTGAGTTTGATGTGGTTTGCATGGCGCAACGGGAAAGGTGCAGCCCACAGCTGGCTTTTACTTCTATAGCTTATTGCTACTGGAGTAGCTGCTGAAAAATGTCAGAATTGTGAGAGTGAAAAATGGGATGGCACGTCTAGCTGAGAAGGGGAGTGCCAAGCAGGAGAGTGTTGTGCTGTTTTGGTGTGGTTTTCAGCCTTATTGTTTTTAGTTCTGTACTTCAACATGTTTTAAATGTTCTGTTCCATGTACCCCTACATTATTCCCCAGTTGGTTTCACCCTATGTTATACCCACCCTCTCTTTCTATCAATCACCCTTGCACCTGCCCCTTTTTCCAGACACTTCAATGTCAATCCCTGTAGTCCTGCCCCTGCAGATTGTCAGCCTTGGTAATCCTCGCCCCTTTGTCTAGATTCTTCCATGTCAGTTATGGCATTTTACTCGTCTTATTAGTTAGTTACATATGGTCTCTTCCCCTCTCCTTTTCCATTCATTATATGATAATTTAATCCCTCCTAATGTCCCTCCCCAGTTGTTAACCATTGGTTGTTAGGCTGACTCCTCCCCAGAGCCAGCCCACTCCCCCCCTTTATAAGTTAGTGTATCTGTATACTCCTTGCTCTTCTATGCCTGCAGTTTCCCAATTTGCGTCTTTGGTACCACCTGCCGTCTCCCCTTGGGAAGGAATGAAAGCAGCCAGAGAGTTCTTCTCTTTCTCCTTAACCACTCCAGCTCAACGACGACTCCTATTCAGCTGGGACACAAGAAGGGGTTCCTACCGGTGGCTGAACCACTACCCTCAGCCCTAGCCTGTGGCTCGAGGCAGGGAGCGGCCACTTGGTGGTGCATGCTGAGGAAGGGGGTAGGAGCTAGCCAGCAACCAGCATCACCCCCTCTCCCGAGACCAGGGGCATGGTGTCATTATGTGTTCTTCCTAAACGATTTGGAGAGAGAACGCTTTGTGTTCCACAGAAACCTGCCGTAATGAACATTTAAAAAAGTGCTTATGTCCATGTTTAGAGATGAGCTCCCACAGCTGCGTATTATATTTTCAAGAAGCAAGACCATACGCAGCTGACTGTGCTTGGGAATGAGCAGCTACTGGATTTTTGCAATTCCCTTCACTGCGCACAAAAGCCTGGTGCTCTGCTGCCTCATTCTTTGTCTTCTGTGATCTGCACAGACCTGAAGCTCAGCGAGAGTATTCATCTTTGCCACTTTTCAGCGTCTGTGCTACATGTATGTACTGTGACATCTCTCGGGACCTTTTGGCTTTTCTCAGCCATCAGTAAAGTCATTAGTTGCCTTCAGTAGTTCTGACACACCTGCATGTAATCTTCCCCACAGCAATTCCCTGTCTCTCTGGAGCTGCTGTGGATAGGGTGACAGATGAGGGAATTCTGCCAACATCAGATTTTTTTCTCTCTGATTTTGTCTTGCTGATCATTTTGCTGTCTTCTGAGGGGCTTGTGTTTGAGAGCACAGGGGAAGTTGATGCTTATCTGGCTAGGAGAGTCATTGCTTCTCCTTTCACTATGGTAAGAGGAAAAATTTGTATGCAGTGGGAATGGGAAGGTCTGTAGTATTTTACTTGGGGCAGTGGAGACTTTTCTTGGGAAAACTCTATGGTCAAGGGAAGCTGAGGAGGCAATTGCCGTTTTTGTAGATCCCTGCCATTTCTTGCTTGGCAAAGGTAGGATCATGTTTCCCTCAGCAGGTGCAGGGTTCCGTCAGTGCTGAAATAAGAACCCAGAGAAAGCAGCTGCCCCTGTGGGATGGAGGACAACCACTCCCTCCCTAATTTATTGTGTGGGGCATAAGACCACTATGGTCAGACCTTAATTACTGTCTGGTGGGGTCTTCTCCTCTTTTCCAGTATATTCATTCCTGCCTTACACACTTCCGCTCCCCACATCTCATGTTTCTTCGTCATTTTGAAATCTTCACATACTGCTGGAGCACAATTCGCCATCTGGAAAGGCTGCCAGGGCTGTATGTCCATAGGAGCATCTGGAGTAAGAGGCTGCATGGTGGCCCAGGACCCCCTCTCCACGCAATATTCACCTCTGAGGAGAGGGAAACATTGTTCCCAGCAGCCATGGAAAGGGGTTGCTGGGAGTCCTTGGCTTGGAGAGCTGAAAGCAGGGCCAGGAGGGAGGCAGTAGGTGAGTTCACAGCTGGGAACTGTTCTTTTGGCTTTGCTTTCAGTACTAAAACATTTCATAACCTCAGGAAGGAGAGTTAAACACAACATAACAAGTGCTGTGTGCTGATCATCCCATTGGACTGCTGCAAAACAAGGCACCAATGTCAGAACTTCCCCAGAGTTTTCCTTCAGCTGCTGGTGTCATCACAGAAAGGCTGAGGTGCTGCTTGCACTGGGTGAGTTTGTGCCAGCCCAGCAATCTCAGTTGGGTTTCTAGTGCAATAAATCACAACTTCTTCAAAGCATCCCCTCTCCTACCCTTTTCATGCAGTTTTGCTTCCCAGAGGTGTATCCTGCATGGTTCCCCTCGTGCTGGGAAATGAGAGTATCCAGCTGCAATGATTCATTAGCACAAACGCCTTCTACCATTAAAAATGTGCCACTGGTTGGACAGGGCGCTGTGTCCTGGAGAGAGCATTGCCAGGCAGTCAGGCATGTGATTTTACAAAAATTGGAGCTACAATTTGAAGCAGTTAAGGTCTTTACCACTCAACTGCAATGTCTCCTTTACAGCATTTGTTCTTTGTAGCTGCATAGAAATCCACTCTCCCCCTGGTCTGCAGCCATGCTTTTGTGTTGGTAGCTGCTCTAGTTATGCATAAATTAACCTTAATTAAACCAATTATTGTGTAACTGCACATGCAGACAATACATCTGAACAAATGGCCTGACAAATATTGTCTCTTGAAAGGCATAAACCCACATCAAATCCTTAAATGGAAAGTCAGATTGTAAATTGCTGCAGATTTTTAGCCCTTTGTTCTTCAAATGATTGAATAGGAGTAGTGTCCAAATACCCTGAATGTTCCCAAAACCTTTGTTGAATTAATTTTCTGAGCTGCTGAGGCCAAACGATGTTATTTGTTTAGGAAAAGGGAATGATGGAACATCCTTAACTGTAACATTTGTCAGGCTGCTCTAGAGGGTATCAGAATGGTGGGGCCAGGTAGAGACACCAAGTTCCCCTCCTGAAGGATGGGTGATTTTGTGCAAATTGCTGGATTATTTGGCAATTCCTCCTGCCATCTGCCTTGCTGTTTGTCCAGAAAATGTTCCCTAAAGCTGGGGACTGTCCATCATGTTATGCCATAGGTGGCAGCTTGCACCCTGTAAGCAATAATGCAGCCAATAGATGGTGCTTGCACACATAGCTGCTCCAGGTTTCTTCTCAAAATGCCACACAAGCTTTCTGCAATTCGGGATCCAATTTTTATGATTCCTGTTTTTAGGGAGCTGCTGCAAACAGCAAAGTTTTTGCCTTAATTTCTCTGAGCCAAATAATTCTCTGGGACTGCTGGTGTGTGGGTAGAATTCTTGCCAAAGGGATTTCATGTCTTCACTTTGGCCCTTTAAAAAAGTTTGACATAGAGGTAGTAAGTTGGACTATGAAAAATTCCAGGCTCTGCATCACTAATTTGTCCTCCATTGAAAAAAAAAACAACAAAACCAGAGACCTTGAAACAGTGCAGCAAGGGAAAGAAATTAAGAACTAGCACTGAATTCAGAATTTCCTGCTGTTTGTAAAATGGGTATAGTTATGGGGTGAGGGGAGACAGCATTTCAAATGCTTTAATATGTATTGACTTTCTGGTGGTTCAGCTTTGTGCTGCTGAATGCTTCCCTTTCTGTAGATAATCAAACAGGCACTAAGCATAGAGCTTTGTGGGAAAACATTCTGCCTTGTGAATACAGTAAATAAAAGCAGAGCTAATTAAGCATGTCAATCATGCCCACATCAGTTAGTTACTAACACGTTCCCTTGGCTGCTGGCACTGACTGTGGTGGGCAGGGGATTTGCGGGATCCCTGTGCCTGGGGATTTATGGGAACCCCGTGCCTGTGCAAGGTGTCTGCTGTGAGGAAATGTCTGGGAGATGACATGAATAGGGCGGTGGGATGATGCTGGGATGGTGGTTGGGAGCTAAGGGTGGGATGCAGGGTGGTAGGTGTTGAAGCAGCTCAAGCCAGGGATGGGAACAAAGATTACCCAGACACCGCATGGCTCTATTTACAAAGGGATGTGACCCCATCCATCACTTCCTGAAGCACACTTCTCTGGAATATAACAGTTTGGGATTTGGTCCAGAGTAAATCCACTAAAAGGCTGTAGGTCTCGATTAAAACACACTCCCAGAAGGGACAGGAGCTGACCCACTTGCTCCTTGCAGTCCAGTCTTAGCCCTGCAGCCCCCTGAGATGCCCAGCAAATATGGGGACTCAAGAGTGATGAGACTTTGTTGGAATTTTGAACATTTCACAGCAGGCATGGAAGCAAGCTGACTGCACAGGGGAGAAAACAAGCAGGGCTTGGCTGTCTGGGAGCAGAACTCAGCATAAGTGGCCTGGTGTTACAAAGAGGGAAAGAGGAATGAAAAACCTTTTGCAAATGAGGTAACAAAAAATGTGTTTTGGCATCTGGACAGGTTTGTGAAATCCCAGGCAAAATATAGATGGGCTAAAATTGCTGCCATCCTCAGGGAGAGTGCTAATACAAAATATGCATGCAGAACTAAGATTTTTTTTTTTCCCTAGGAGCATCTTTTTTTTCTTCCAGGCCATCCATCAACCTGCACTATGTGGCATCCCTGCACATCCCTGGCATGTGCAGCTGCACATCCCTGACATGTGCAGGAGGGCCCAGGGGAGGTCCTGTGAACTGCCTCAGCTCTCCATCTCCCTCACATCCTCAGAAACCCTGCCCAGACAGAGCAAGACCTTGAAAAGCATCTGAAGGCATCCAATTTGCCTTTTGTTAAGGAGAATAGACTGAACACCTGGATGGATCCCAGGGGGTGCACAGGGGTGGCAGCAGAAGAAAGAGCAGGTTTTGGGCTCCAGAGCCAGATGAAGGTGCTTCTGGAGAGCAAAGGTTGGGTGGGAAGCCACAGACAGCAGGCTGCAAAACGCCAAATGCTGAGCTATTTCAGATGTTTTCATTTTTAAATTAAATAGAAAATGGAATTTGTCCTCACCTGTTGCAAAATCTGGGGCCATGAGGTTAAAGAGCACATTTTATCACTCCCACCTGTTTGGAAGCAAGAGCCTGCAGGCATCTTCTGAGACCAGGGCTCACTCTTCTGAATGCACTAAGCTGATCTTTGGTGCACCAGGCCCAGGAATCGCCTGCTTACCAGGACTTGGGTCCAGGCTGTCTTCTGCAGCCAATGCTGGGCTCTTCTTCCTGGAAAGCACCTTCTTTGGCTCTGGCAGCAACTCATCCTCCTTCTTGG
Source organism: Chlorospingus semifuscus (assembly GCA_035048045.1). Taxonomy (NCBI): domain Eukaryota; kingdom Metazoa; phylum Chordata; class Aves; order Passeriformes; family Passerellidae; genus Chlorospingus; species Chlorospingus semifuscus. The sequence goes on from JAWWMS010000126.1 coordinate 578,756, forward strand.
AGCAAGGCCTATGGGCAGTCACAAACAGGAGTGGCCCCAGCATGAAGGAGAAGGAGGCCTGTGATGAAATTGTTGGGCCTTTCCCCTGTCTGACTTCAATCTGTTCTACTTGGACACTTCATTTTTTGTTTCACACCTTGCTGGCAGGCCAGGAGAGCTGATGGTTTCTAGGACATGGCGTGAGCACTGGGGACAAACTGCACAACAGTTATGAGTCTAAAATGAATTTTTTCCCCTTGTCTGCCCTCAGTGAAGGATTTTTCTATGACAAACTCTTGGGTACTAATAGACCGTCTGGTAGCAGTGGAAGGAGTAGCAGAGCAATTTCCAGTACCTCTGGGCAAATTCAGTTATATTAAAATTAAATAACCACAGGAGCTTTTTCACCAGTTTTTGCCAACTGAAGCTCAGAAGACACAAGGAAATACTCCCCAGAAGCTTCCTTCAACCACAGATCACAAGAGAAGAGGATCAGCTCTGCAGTGACAAGATCCATGCATCTGTTTGGAATTCAAATGGAGTCAAGTTCATTGCAAATCAAGTTGTCAGGCAGGTCCCCCAGTACTTCCTTCCCTCCCACAGCAGAGTCTCCACACTGTCATTAATGCAGCCAGCTCTACCCTTCCCACCTCCTGCTGAAGTCATTGAAGAAGTGCCAAACATGCCAGCATGGATGTGTCAGCCTCACCCTGCGCCTCCTGGTGCCCTCCAAAAAATTCCTGGTGCCTTCAGCAGAATTCTGTGAATGAGCAGAGAAGAGGAGCCTGGGCAAGGTACTGACAGGCTCTTTAATGTTGAGTCTCAGACCCGGAATCTGCAGCCCACATCTACAGCTGAAGGAAATACCTGAGGAGAAAATGTGTCGCCCAGAGGTACCTGCTCTTCACCGGCAGGTGGCAGCAATGCTCCTCTGGCTATGCCGAGACCTGAAATTCTCCTGTTCTGGAACAGATCTTTTGGGTCACCTTGAGGAAGGTGTTTAATCTCCCCGTGTTTCCATTCCCCAAATGAAAGACAGCAGAAATAGCAGCACTGCCTTCCTTCTAGCAGAGTAAGCATATTAAAGATTGCTAGGTCATGGTAGTCTTGGAAGGACTTAGATGGAAGAGATTCATTTGAATGCATTTGTTGTACATTACTCACTCAGCCCTGAGTTTTATTCTTCTCCTCTCCATCATTGTAACCTAAATTTCTTTGTGCTGTCTCACCAGAACTCAGTCCCGGTTGAATCCCTGCCTTGTTTGAGTGATTTCTCCAATTTCTCCTTTAGCAGATAATGAGGTTTATGCTACCTCATCCCTCCTCTGTGTCTATCCCAGGAGAGCTGCAAAAGCTCCCCAAGCTCCCCTCCACAGGGAGCACCAGTGGTTTATCTGGGAGCTTGTGCAACTTCTCGGGATAATCCCTCTTCTGTTTTTCCAGTCTAGTGATGTGTGGTTCACAGCCTTTCCCAGACCTGCTGCACTGCCTCATGCTGGGGGATTGAAGGGAACCTTTCCACCAAAGCATCAGCAGCCTGCAACTCCTCTTGGCCCCCTTGGGACATTTTGGTCTGGGCAGAGGTACCTGGGCACCCCTTGTTCATGCAGGTGGGAGCCTTGTGTTTCATAGAGGTGCAGCTGGCAAGCTAGGCGAGCAGCATCATAGAATCAGGGAATGGGTTGGATTGGGTTGGGAGGGACCTAAAAGATCATCCAGTTTCAACCCCCATGGACAAGGACACCTTCCCCTATACCAGGTCACTCAGAACCTCATCCAGCCTGGCCTCTAACAATTCCAGGAGTGGAACATCCATAATTTCAGTGCTACATTTGGATTCTTCTTGGTTTGTTAACTTCCAGCTTTTTTGACTGTTTTTTTGATTGTATTTGATGCTCTGTTACCAAACAAATCCTGGCTCACATAGGCAGAAATGTGCAGGAGGCATGTAATTCCCAATTTATTAGCTTGGTTTACATGATGTTATCGAGAATTGATTGTAATGCTTAGTGGCACTAACAGTGCCTTCCTATCATAATTGTAACATTTACTGCCAGGAGCACTATTTGTGCAGCACTTGTGTTAAACCACAAATAATTATATTACATACATTCAATTTGTATCATTACACATAACACAGCTGTGCCTGCTGCACCATCTTGTACTTCATTAATGCTCAAGGCAGAGCAGCCTCACATAAGTACCTTTCTTGGCACTTTTCATTGGAGATGATGTTCCACTCATTATTCGAGTGTAGATGAAAAATTACATTTCCTGACTATTAAAAATATGGAAAGAAAAGTCTCTGCTGTATTGATAAAGAAGACCAAATAAAATTCATTACTCTGTAAAGGTTCACTCTACAAATTTAAGAAGATGCTGTCAGGTTTGGTAAATGTCAAATATGATAACTCTTATTTTCTTGGATTTCTCTGCAAATTTCCAGCAATTCTGTGTGTCCTTGTCTTGATAAAAAACACTAGCATTGGTTGCCTAGAGATGCTGTGCATGTTCCATTTCTGGAATCATTCAAGGCCAGGCTGGATGGAGCTCTGAGCAACCTGGAAGGTGTCTGTGCCCATGGCAGCATGTTGGAACAGTTTGATTATCTTTAAGATCCCTTCCAACCCAAACTTTTCCATGATTCTACGAGAATGTCCCAGGTAGCCTTCCAAGAGAAGCAGATGGTAACAAATAATATAATGGGGCGTTTCACCACAGGAACGAGAAGTTTCTTTCACTTTGAAAGTTTTCTGGGTGGGATCTACCCTAGCACAATCCGTGTAATTTAAGCAAAGCTGCAAAGACACTCTAGAGGAACATGCACGCATCTCCTAAAAACGTCAGCAATAAAAAAAATGCACCTTGACCCACACAGCCCTTGTTTGAGAAGGTCTCCATCCTCATGAAAATAAATCTACCAGGTGTCAAATAGAAGGGATTTTTTTCTAAGCATTTATGGGCACATTACATGACCTGTGCCATGCTGTAGGAAGGGATAACAAAGAGGTTATTTGTAAAACAAGGTATACCAGGAGGTCAACTGTCACCCCAGCTTGTCGTGGCGAACTCCTGTTGGAGTCAGCCACTGAACAGGGATATTGAAGTCTAACCCCAGTCAAGGATTAAAGGTCAAGTCCACTTAACCTTGTGAGACAGCTGTATCTGGAGGTTTTGGGATAATTCAACAGCAGCGAGGTAGACTCAAATAAATTAAAGAACTTTTTGGCATTTCTAACAAGGAGGAGCATTTTCAGCTTTCAGTACAGGATGAGGTGAGGAGGGCAGAATGCAGATTGGAAATATTTGCACGTATGATATTAAAGCACACATGAATCACCTTTTTTGTGAGACAGATACAAAGACACAAGACTTGGCCCATCTCTAACTTAGGACATAGCTAAAACATAATCGAGATTTTTAACATATTTTTGAAAAACTCTCTAAAACTAAGGGCAGTTAAAAGGCAGATGAAGTAGCTATTTTATTTTGCAAGCTTCCATGCAAAATTTCCTGCTGATGCTAGCTCAGACAGATGGAGATTTGAGAGGAGAGGAAGGAACAAAGTGCCATAGGGCTTTATTGGATGAGCCTTGAAAGGTTTCTGCAAACTTCCATTGCAAGGTTTATGAACCCTGTGCTTGTTAACTTCACTTTTTCTCAGTCTTTTAACCCTGCTTTATCTCCTGTGGTCCAGATGACACATTTATACATTTTTAGAAAATTCAGTGGGATGCTCTTCAAACAGTATGTGACTTTGCACCAGCAAGGGCAGAAACTTGATGGTTTTACCTCAATATATAGAAGGTTTTCAATATTGCTATACACAGTGATTTTCTGTGAAATGTCTACTGTCCTAGATTGCAAGGCAATGTGTATTCTATTTGCCATGTGTTAGAGGTGTGACAGTTGTCTTCTGTTAATCGAGCAGTTTTCTTTGTCTCCTCCACAAACCAGTCCTCCCTCTGGAGAGACATCTGCTGGCAATGGGCTGCATGACTGATAAAAATTACAGCACCCCATTGTGAGATGCTCTGCCCAGAGGGAGGAGCCAAGCATTCCTAACTGGATTTAATCTGAGGTTTTGGGACACCGGAACAGCCTTTCCACTGGATTCCCAGAGGAGCAGCTGCCTTTTCCACTGGATATTCAGAGGAAGACTACACCCTTCTACAGGATCACTGCTCCAACATAACAACATCTGCCACACCAGGAGGACTGCAGCCACCATTCCAATTGGACTGCTGCACCCAACAGGGTGTCAGGTCATATTCTGATTCGGTCAGTGTTGTTTTGTATTACTGCATTGCTTGTTTTCTTTTTATTTTCTTCCCTAACAAAGAACTGTTTTTCCTGCTCCCATATTTTTCCTTGAGAGCCCCTTAATTTAAAATTTATAGCAATTTGGAGGGAGGGGGTTTACATTTTCCATTTCAGGGGAGGCTCCTGCCTTCCTTTAGGAGACACCTGTCTTTTCAAACCAAGACCTCTACTTTGGTTAGATCATGCGAATTTAATGTTGGCTGGTGCTTCCGTAAGATGAAGAGTAAGAATAACTCCTAAATGTTTCATCAGTGGTCTGTGCACTGGTCAGAAATGGTAATTTGAGCTCCAAACTGTAGACATTTAGGAAAAAGGAGTTGGACACTCAGAGGATAAAAATATAAAAAAAATGCTTTTGAAAGATTTCTCCTTGGTAGTGCTGATATGTAGACAAGTTGCCTGAAATGTATGAAAGGGCACATATTTGGGTTATGTTGCTGAAACAATTCTTGATTTGCAGTGCATTTAAAATGATAGTGTTGTCTTTATTTACCCTTTTTTTTCCCCTTCAGAGAAGAACTGAAAGCCCTATGTCACTCAAGATCTCTGGTAAAGTGTCCTACAGAAGACAGCCATGGTCCTTATCCACCTCAGGCTTGATGTGCACCAGCATCTTCCCATCTCGCTCAGGATCTGAGCACTGCCCTAGAAAAGCTGTGAAGGGGAAAGTGTCAGCAAAGGTGCATCGGCCTGGGTTCTTCTTCATTTATCTTTTGCCTTTATCTTTTGTAATGTCCATAGCTAGCTGCCTTGCCCTCTTTCATGTAATTTGCCCTCCCATGAAAGACCCTAAAAGAGTTCAAAGCCAGTATTCATTGAATCATTGAATCATGGAATGGTTTAGGTTGGAAGGGACCTTAAAGATCATCTTGTTCCGATCCCCTGCCATGGACAGGAACACCTTCCACTAGACCATGTTGCTCAGAGCCCCTGAAGAGTCTTGAACACTTCCAGGGATGGATGGGGCAGCCACAGCTTCTCTGGGCAGCTCCTGTGCCAGTGCTGTTTCTGTAACCAGTGTGCGCTAATAATTTGCTTCCACCTTTCCCAAATACTAAGGGATCTTGGGCCACATTATTTTGGGAATGGGAAGTGCCTAAATTTCTCTATGTTCCAGCCTAGCACTTGAAAAATTATTTTTTCCCTGTACTGAGGAATTCAGGTCTTCTTTGCTTTTTTTTTTTTTTTTTTTTTAATTTTAGGGAGATGGATGGAAATCATATCCTGCTGTTCACCTGACTCTGAAGCTCATGGAAATATTTTATAGCTCCAAGAAAATGAATGTTTACAATTTTTAAAACTACCATTTCTCAAAATTCCCAATTGATTCCTTGGTTCCTTTCTCTGGTGCATTCCTCCAGCAAGAGGAGGGGGAGAGACCAGCCATAAGCAAACGAAGGCCTTTTCCCAGTAGCTCAGATGCCACCTCTCCCTCTCTTTGGCACCCAGAGCAGGCTGTCTGCTCCAGACTGAAAGTTGTTTCATCAGACTTGCATTTCAGCCTTGCCACCTGACATGTTATGACAAGCTTTTAGCTTTGAAGCGGAAGTGCATGGAAACATGTCACTGCTTTGGGAGCAGCATGGCACAGGCAGCCAGATCCAGCTCCTGCTTCAGGGGCGTCAGCACCTCTGAGCCCCACACCCATCCCAGCCATGACTCCTGGGGAGGGAATGACCTGGAATGCTTCACATAGCCTAAGCAGACCTGAGGCAAATGTGTGACCTCCAACAAATAAGAGACTGGGAGCTAAGAAGTGAAGCTGGGCGGCATTTTTCGAGAAGTAGGTACTTATAGTTTGCAGGACTTTGGTTTGTAAAACCAAGGCTGTCTAAGAACCTAAAAAGAGGACGTTGGAACTGGAAACTTCCCATTCGGATCAGCTGGTTAACAAGGGCGTGGGCTCTGCTGGTTTATCTGTGCCTATTGCTACTGGTGGTAGAGGGGAAATACAAGATAATTCTGGAAAAATTCCCAGAGATGACTCTACACTTCAGAGTAGGACAGAGTGAGGACAGCTACACTTCAGCTGGTGAACTGAGTGGCTTCAGCAGGAGCTGCTACAGACTTCATGGTCTCAATGGCTTGTTCTGTATTTATCCCCTCACTGCTCTCTATCCATTTAGGCACACCTGAGTGATACCAAAAAAGGCTTTTGACAACAAGCTGTCTCTGCTTTCCCAGCTGCCCTGTGCATTGCTGTGGGCTTTTTGTGGATGTATTGTCCTCTGAGGAAATAGTCACCACTGACAGAGCTGGTTCCTGGAGCTGCCATGCTGAGTTCATCCCACTCCCTGCCATTGCTTCATCACAAAAAAGGGACTGAGCAGGTGAAAGCAGCCTTTGAACCAGCTCTGTGACTCCAGGGTGTACGTGGGAGATGACCCACCATGGTCCCTTCCAACCTTCCCCATTCTGTGATTCTCTGCATTCATGAGCAGAAAACTTTGAAAACCTGCATTACTTCTGAAAACCTGCAATAATGAGCCTGTTTGACATTTTAAACAACCTTTGCCTGGGCCTGAGAGTACAACTCCAGTAATTACAGCAGGCCAGTACTGAGGGAAAGCAGTGTGACCCAGCCAGTGTCCTACAGCTGAGACCTCTTCATCCCTTCACCAGAACGGTCTTGCCCATGTATGAACACAATCTGAGAGTGAGTTGTCACAGGCCAAATCCAGGCCAGGGAGTGAGTGCACTTGGCACAACACCTGGGTCACTGGGTGACCCCAGACAGGGCTCCGCCCCTGGGCATGTTCAGCACAAACATGTTTCTGAAGGTCACCATGGGCTGTGAGGAGCTGTGTGCTGCAAACCCTCTATCTGGGTGCAGCGTGAGAAGGGCAGATTGGTCATGGCCAAGTTTCAATACCACCCACAGGAAAAATCTCACGGCCTTGTTGCTCTCTGAATTTTCAGGAAAGAAAAAACTCTAAACCTTGCCTGTAGGTAAGGTTTGGCTTTGGAGCTCCTCCTGGGGCAACTCAGAGAATGACTTAGATGCAGTCAGCTCCAGAGCAAGCGGGGCTGATGCCAGCTTCCCTGTTGCTGGACCATTTCATGGGCAGAGTAGGCAGATAAGATGTCCAAAAAAGTAACAATTAGCTCAGCTGCCACCATCAGTGCTGAGAACTTTGGCTCTCCTGCTCTCCCTGGCCTACTCATGTTGTGTGGGCTTCTTGCTGCTCCTTCCCTCAGGCCCTTGTGAGGGAGGGACAGCTGACATTGCTGGATGGCTTACATGTCCTTGCATCGGGACAACGGCTGTTACCCAGGAGAGGAATTCATGCTGATAAAAAGGGGAAAAATGAATTCCTGCTCTCTCAGTGCTCCCAACTCCATCCTGCAGCAATGGCAGCATCATTGCAACACTGCTGGCTTCCTCACAGCCACTGAGTTATCTTCAGGTTTAATTGTATTGTGGGCTTTTCTGTGATCCATTTGTTTTAACTGAATATTGCTTGGGTCTGGTTCAATTTTCCACCAACCTCAGTCCCAAGACAGGCCTTCAGTCTTCTAATGAGGTCAAGAAGCTACTGCAAAATTCAGAGCAAATGGTAAAAAAGAAACTGTGGTGACAGGTCACACACCATTTCAAAGAGCAAGAGCCATCCCTCCCTGGCAGGCTGCCTTTTTCTCCCTGTAATCTGTCCCACAAAGAGGATGGGAGATAACTCAGTGGCAGATCCCTCCCTGGACTGATAAAAGGGGCTTTAATTTACCAGTGTGGTCTTGGCACTGCAGAACAACATTAGAATGATGACACCCCTCATGCTCAATGCACTTCCAAATCTTATTTATAAACTTGAAAAAAGGACCTGAGGATTCATTATCCTTTGGATGAAAAAGAAGACAAACAGCCCATACACCTTGAAGATTCCCTTATTTAATAGCCACAGATAGTTTGTCTGATGCACTACCTTCCATCAAAAAAAAAACCACCAAAAGTGTCATTTTCTTGAGGTTATTCTCTTGCTTTCAGAGGAAAAGAAAAAAGAAAAAGGAAATTATCACCTCTGTAACCTCTGTAGATGGGAAAGAAGAGGCAGAAAGAGGGCAAGAGAACTGTTCTGTAGAGCTGGAAAAGGCAATGAAAACATTGCTGATTATCACAGCAGTAATTTCATCACAAGTCCTGTAATTTTGAGGACGGACTAGCTAATGATTCAATTAGCAACGAAAAAAATCCATATTGCTACTTGAAATGTGCTAGACAAATGTCACTCATTTTGTTATATATCTGTGTACCTACACCAGGAGTCAAGTTTAGAAAATCCTTTTTGTCTACCCATATTCTTTGCATTAAAAGAAACAAAACAAGACACCTTCACTGGCTCTTTCCCTAAGCCTCAGCATTCAGGGCAATGAAGGATGGACTTTGACATCATTAGCACAGAAAAATAAAACATTTTTTAGTCTTATTCCCTGAAAGAAAACAATTGGCTCTTTATTTAAGGTTGTTCTGCCTTTCTTTTTTATCATATTCTCCTTAAAAACTCCAGCATCCTTTGCCCAGAGTTAACCACACTTGCTGGAAGCATTGAGCTCTCAGCAGTAATTACATCCATGAGTGTTGTGTCATTTTGTTTTAAACAGGAAAGGCAGGAGACACTGCCTACCGGAAGGAGCGAGTCTTGGGAAAAGCCTTTTGAAAGGGATACATTAAAAAACCCCAAAGACCTGAAATGCCCATCACAGGATCCATGGGCAGTTGATGCCCTGGCAATTGGCTAAGGGCTCACTAGCAATTCATGGGAATGGTCTACTGCTGGGACATATCCATTGACTTCTCCAATAATACCAATTTTAAGAACTCATTAATGGTAGAAATTATTCAGACAGGAGAAAAGACAAACAAAAGTCAACATTTGGTGTGATTTTGATAGGTCAAATTTCAGAAATAGAAAGGGAGGGACTTTGTTAGTGTACAAATTTTCTGCAAAACTTTTTGAGGTCAGAGGGTTCCCTCTCTCTGTCTCCTGCAGGACAACTCACAGGAGAGAAGCAAGGAGAGATTTTTATTTGTGATGCTTTGCATTTAACCATAATGGGAGGTGGTACAAAGTGAGACCTGAAGGGTGGTGGCTTTTTGGCGGTGACTGAAGCTCTCTGACAGCTGTTAACCCCCCATCACTGGAGTTTTGAATTGGGCCAGGGAAACAAATGTCTGTGTGTTAATCCTGCTAGAGAGAGAGGCTTACCCTGGGTATCTGTCAGCAGGAACCTGTACCCCCAGGCCTTGGTAGCACTTACTTCTTAGTCAAAGCTTCCTGCTGTGTACAAAGTATCCCATCACAGAATCACAGAATATGATGGGTTGGAAGGGACTCACAGGGATCATTAAATGGCCCACACAGGATCAAACCCACAAACCTAGTATCCTTAGCACCATGTTCCAAACTGCTGAGACAGTCTCAGGGTCATCACTGAGCCCACGAGCAGAGCAAGATCTTCCCATGGTGCTGCCCAGACCAACTCAAGGGGGTGATGACACAGGCAGCATCAGCTTGCCAAAGTCACCGTGTCATTGCTATCAGCCCAGGTATCAGAGCAAGGAAGAGGCAGCTCACCCTGTCCTCCCCACAGCCCTGCCTCGGGACTGACTGCCAAAATGGAGCTGCGCCATGCATGCTGTTGTCTGCATGGCAAAGAGAGGACCATGAAAAGCCGCTCAGGAAACTTCTATTCCTCCCTGAAGTCTTCCCTGCAAGCCGGGTCATTGGCCGCCACTTTGGGAAGACTGCATTTGCTGCCCATCAGCTGCACTGTGTCTTACAGGAATTTAAATACCCCAGGTGTGTGTTGATCCTGAGCAGAGGGCAGTAAGGAGAAAGGGAGAAGGCTGTGCTGCAGGGCAGGTGGATCCAGGCAAAGCCGATTTGGGGAACAGGCTTGTCTAACAGCATTTCATTTCCGCTACTAGAACTGCATGTCAACAGAATTCAAATATCTTCCTAAGTCCCAGCAGCCTGCTTGAAAGTGCTATGTCTTTATCAGACCATTGATGATCCTTCTAAAATGGGAGTCTCACTGGCTGCATGCAAAACTTGCACTTGAAGAACATTCCTAATTAAAGCAAATTGGGCTTTTGGCAAAGAAGGGGCTGCAATGCATTTCCTAAAGCATTTTCTACTCCAATTTCATTGTGAGGAAATACACTTGAAGGATGATGCCAAGATTAAGATTGAGACAAATAAAAGTTTGGTGAGTCAATTTTGCTTTGAGAGCTTGAGAAACACAGGAGGCTCAAGTGATGATCCCAGAGGGTTTAACACAGAGGTTTCACCCTCCCATAAATACAAGGGCCATAAAACCACTGTTAATTTGCTGACACCTTTCATCTTAATCCTTTCAATCCCACCTCTTTCTATTTTCTCCATAATTGTCTTTACAGATATTAATTACCATTGATTTAAGTATTTCTTTCTGCGTCTTCTTTGGTTTTGCAATTATTTGCAGTGACAATTTTCTACCCTTTTGTAGTCATTTCTGCATCAATAGGCATGACTACTACCTGCATCCCCTTGATCACCTACTGAAAGAGTTGCGCTCAGCAAGGTGTCATGCATGGTAAAAAGACTAGAGTTACTATAGCACAGAAGAGGAGAAATAGTATTCATTTAACCCAAAGATTGAGAGGTATCCATGACAACATGTCCCATTCCCATCCTTTCCACCTTTGGACTGGTACATGAGCTAACTTGATTTCCTTTGTTATTTGTTTGACCTCTTTTCCGTTGCCATCTCTTTGCAAACAGCAGTTTGAATAATTTAATTTTCCACAAACTCCTCCTCCTTCTGCTAATAGACAATCTTATATCATCCAATGCTGAAATATTGCATTCCTCATTGGAGTAGATTGGTCGTCAAGAAGGTAAAGAGCTGTAGCTGTCTGGTTGGTTATTATTTCAAACACAGCTTGTAACCTAAATATCCTATTCAAATTACAAATGGGTTCTCTGGTGTGGCAGTGGGGTGTTGGACTTTTATTTGTTTAAGAAATTATTTAAAATGTTGTAATTATTTGTTCCTATTCACCCCTGTTCAGTTTTCCTAATAGTCTCTCCCTAAAGTTGTTTACCATCTAATTTCCTACCTTTCCCCATGTCAGTTCTGGTATTTCCAGATCTTTCCCTGTCCATCCTCCAAACTCTGCCCCTGCAGCTTGCCTGTCATTATTTGCTACATCCATTTATCTAGAAAATTAGTTGTCAGTTATGATATTTCCCTTCACTCGTTGGTATTCACTCTTCCCTTCCCTCTTGGTTTCATGTTTATGTATGTCCCCCATACTCCTCCTATCTGGCCCTTGATTTGTTGTTAGGCTGTCTCCTCCCGGGGCACAGCCCCTCTTTAAAAATCGCCTTTTTCTCTGTCTCCCCTTCGAGCTCCTGCACCTGTACCACTCTTTTCACAGGAAGTAATAATGACAGTTCTGAGATGCAAGCAAGGGGTCCTTCCCTCTTTCCTTTGCCTCAATCTGTCAGCATGGGTCTACACTTGTCGGCCGCTTCTCTCAGTATGGGACCTCAGCTTGTGACTGAACCGCTGCCCTCTGCCTGCTGGTGGCTGAAGCGGGGAGCGGCCACTTGTGACGCGTGCCGAGAGGAAAGGGGGTCAGAGCTCACCGATGACTGGTGTCATCTCCTCCTCTTGTGACCGGGGCACAGTGTCACTCCGGCACCTCATATTAATTCATAAGCATTGCAAGTGGCTGGTCCATAGTGTGGTATCATTTTCTCTGGTGTCCATTCATCTTTTCCCCATTTTGGGGTGCTCCCTCCAGCCAGGGCTGCATACACTGATTGCTTTCACTACTTAAATCATCATAGATTTTGATTCCTAAGTGATTTCTCTGAACTTGTGGTAGGTCTAATACGCCCCATAGAACATTCCTGAGCAGTTTGGAGGTAAGCTGCGACACTCATGTTGGCTGCAATGCCAATGGTGTCTTTTCAAAGCCCATGTTCTGTTAGCAAAGGGGCCTTCCTACCCTCGGTCATCAATTGGTGGGTCAAAAGACAGCTCGTTTCCTGGCCTTAGCAGTCCTACAACAGTAGTTACCCCACTCGAAGAGTTACAATGTTTTTATTTCCAAGCTCCCCTGCAGGATTCCCAGCTACATTTACATCTGCAATCTGTTTGCTTGGATTTGGAGAACAACTCGCTAAAAAGGGCTCAAGTTCTATTCTGGTGTTGACATTTGCACTGATAATCACAAACAACATGTGTTCTGTTTGGGGAACTTTCTTAGAGGCAACTTAAAAATAGGTGGTCCTATTTTTAGGGGTTTTCCCCCCCCCAAAAAAACCCCTTGTCCCTCCTCACTGCTTTACAACCTTCAAAATATTTTTGGTAATGATGGTAGGAACACCTCAGCCAGCTGCCATTAGTGAGCTTCACAGGCATTTGATTGATGTTTGGAACAACTAAAAGGAGGGTAATTGGGAATTCAGGCCCAGTTGTTTAAACCCAAAGATAGTCAAATCACAAATGCTTTTCCAAGTAGACACCCCGTGTCCTATTTAGGCAATAACTGCCTGATTCAGAAGAATGAAGTCACCATGGACTTCCTTCTCCCCAAATCCTGTCCCATTATGGACCTCACTTAGGTTATTGAGCCACTATTTAGATTCCACTGAACTAGTCACCCGTAGCCACTCTTCAGATCCTTCTGGCCCTCCACAGACCCAACAATAGCTAAGGTTAAAAACTTTGGCTGCTTCTTCTCCTAAGGCTGGAAATGGATTCTTCCATTCCTGGCCTAAACTTAGCTGACAAAAGAAAAGTAGAATTAGTAAGGAAAATATTCTAATAGTGTATTCTAATGACCTAGTCTAATTTTCACATTCTCTTCTACACTACCTGTGGCCAATGGATGCACTACCTAAGATAAAGAAACTACCTAAGAAACTACCTAAGATAAAGAAAACAATGACAGCAAGTAGTAGCCCCCCAGTGAGCGTAGATTCTAAAGGAAGGATGCTCATACAGACTATTTCAGCAGACAGTCTGTGGCTAGGTTCATGTGGCTTGCCTCCATGTCGACGCACTGGCTGCTGCTCCAGACCACTCCTGCAGAGTGTCAGTCAAAGCCTGCTGTCCTTCTTTTCCAGCTGAGATGTCCAAATCTCTGGGGCCTTAGAGACATTGACCAGAGTGTGATAGGTCCATCTGTGTTCAGCTGTCTCGATGGCTGTTTCTGTGGTCAGTAACACTTGGAAAGTTCCACGCCACTTTGCCACCCATGGTACGTCTTTCCACTCCTTAGGCAGAACTAAGTCCCCTGGTTGGATGTTATGAACAGCCAAAGTCCAAAGGCGGGGGCTGTGCCAGCTGAGCCTCCTGTTGAAGGGATTTCACAAGAAACAGCATCCTGGCCACATATTCTTTTAAATATGCATCACTTACCTCTACACCCCACTAAGTTGAGAATTACTTGGGTGAAGAATGCCAAACAATAATTCAAGGGAAGAAAACTGATTTTCTCTTTTGTCTGTCCTTCATTCTTGCCAAAGCCAATGGCAAAAGCCCTACTCATGGCATCTTGGTGGCTATTGCCAGATTCAAAAGGTGTTTCTTTATTTCTCTCTTTGATTTCTTTCTACCTGACACAAGTTCTTGTGGTGGCACAGGGTATGGAGGATCAATTTTTTTCCTAAAGTAGCCATAACCCTTTGAAGGATCTTTCATATGAGTTCCCCTGAGTCTGTTGCTTCTACAGTCCTGTATCTTGGGATAATTTGTTCCAAAAATACCTTAATAGGTGATTCTGTAGTTGCTGAAGGAGTTGGGAATGCTTCTGGCCACCTTGTTAGCTGACATACTATTTCCAGAAGATATTTAAGCCTTCCCACTTGGAGCATCTCACTTGGCATTTTTGGAAGGGACATATAGCCTAATGCCTCCCTCCTCTGGCAGCTTTCTTTGTAACCCTGTTATTTGGCTTCAGCACAAATCAAGTAAACTTCAACAGCTGCTTTTGCCAGACTAAAAAGACCCACAGCAAAATACATCTTGAGGAAGGCTTGTGCCAATTCCTCCAGAATTCCAATGACTCCCTTCATGGAGTTGTTCTAATACTTGTATGGCCAAAGCTTCTGATCTCCATTGTTTGCCATCTCTTGTAAACCAATTATTCCAGTTTTTCATCTGCCCCGCTCTTTTTAATTATCTCCAGCTCCTCTGGTGGAAAAGACAGTTTGTCTGGCAGTGGTTGAGTCACTGGGAGCAAAGGGAGGGTCTTGGAGAGTTCTGGCAAAAGTATTCCTTTCTGAGTTTCTTCACCTGCCAGTCAATTGCCTATTGTCTCCTCTGAGTACCTTGCCTGATGTCCCCTAATGTACATAATTGCCCCCCTTTTTGGTAAATTCACTACCTGCAAGAGAGGAGTAATTAAGCTGTCATGCGCTAATGTTTTTTCCTCTGCAGGTTAATAAACCTGTTTCCTCCCACACATTTCTAAGTGTGTGTACCACTCCACATGCATGCTTAGAATAAGTACGAATGTTAATTCACAGGCTCTTACCAGCACACACAGCTCCGCAGTCTGACCTGACCATGTGGGCAGCAACATCCTCCCTTCTTCTAATTCCCATCCCTTAATAATAGCGTCTCCTGTAACTTGCTTCCCTTCTACTGTCCATGAAGGCTCATTAATGAACACATTTTCTCCCTTAGGCCAGGGGGTGTCTCCTAAATTTTCCCTAGCACAGGTCTGGAGGTCCATCACGTGAATGCAGTCATGGGTTTCTTCCTGGCGCCCCTCTCCAGGACTGTTCAAAGTCCTTGTTTAACAGGAGGCTGGGTTAAAGCCTTTCCCACTTCTCAATCCTACATCTTTCTGTTCCATTCAATAAGTTTTAGACTGTATTAACCAAGCCCTGGACATTCAATTAGAGGCTTTTTTGCTTCACAAAACTTAAATTCTATGTGAGGCTTTCGTAAGTCTCACGAAACCTTATCTTGTCATTAATCTTCAGGCTTCGGTTACTACTAAAGCCATAGCTGCACAATTCTGCAGACAATGAGGCCAGCCTCCTGGCCTCTGGGTTTAATATCTTAGAAAAGTAGGCAACAGGCTGCCCTGTAATCCAGTGTTCCCATGGTAAAATTATTTTAGTATGCTCCTGTTTAACATCCACATAGAATTCAAATTCTTTTCCCATGTCCAGAAGGACTAGGGCAGGAGCTTCACAAACTTACAATAGGGTTAGTTTCTGTATCACTTTTTACAATGTTATTTTGCATTCCCCATGTAACCAGCAAACCCTCTCCAGTAACTTATAATTACAAGTAGGAATAAACAGAAATTCATGCATTTCAAACCTAACCCCCACATGTGCTAATCCTTGGTTGAAAGAAACATATCCTCACGTCTTTTCCACTTACGCCCTGAAGAATTAAAGAACTTCTTGACAATTTTTCCGTTGAAGGCATAAAATTCAAAGTGGATTGAGAGGCCCCTGTGTCTACCAGGAAAATACCTCCTTCCGTTCCAGACGCACCCTAAGTGTTATCAAGGTCTCCAGTGTGGTGGGTTCCCGGATATAATGGGAATCTCTGACACACCTAGTAATCCATCTCCATTCATTGCTGGACTTGATCCTCCAAAGGATCTAGTTTCTGTGGGCAAGCTTGCTTTCAGTGTCCTTGCAGATAGTACACTGATTCCTTCCAAGATGCTCTTTGGGTGGGCTCTCCCCTGCTGAGGAAGGGATGCCTCTGCTCTCTCCTTGTGGCCAAACTCATCCTTTCTGCCCCGGGGGCCCCCTTGGGCCCTGCAGTGAGTCCCTCCACAGCAGTAAGAACACTGCCATCACCTTTGCCTTCACCTTTTCCTCATCCCTTTGTACATACACTTGCTGTATCTTTCTAACCAGTTCATACAGGAGCTTTATTCTGCCCTTTCTTTAGCCTCCAGCCCCTCTACTGCCTGTGGGTGCTCAGTCTCCCATAGCTCAAAATCATTTGTTTCTCCAGTGACCCAAAACAAATCCTTAAAAGAAAATCCTAATCCTACCACGTACAATTTGCATTTCCCAGATATTCTTTGCTCCTCCTCTTTGTGCTCACCCTCTTTGCCATATGCCATATACTAGAGCCAGTCTCTGTCCTGCTACAGTGTCCAAACATGGCCCCTGCCGGCACACCCAGAGGGCACAGCTGGCAGCACCACAGGCAGCTGGGGTGTCTGGCAGCTTCATGGGGCCCAGGACGTCTAGCAGCCTCATGGGGCTTGGGGGCCAATGCTGCCCCTGCCCGGGGGGAGCGGTGGTGGGGTCAGGTACTGCCTGGAGCTGAACCCTGGCTGCCCCACAGCCCCAGCCCTGGCCCGCACCTCCCCACGAGCCCCAAGCCCATGCCTGCAGTCCTGCACTTCTGTGCCTGTCCTGCCATTTCCCACCATAAAAACACTTCTTCACCCTGACTCCTTGTTTTCCCTGTCCTGGAAGCTGGGGATACAAAGAACCTGCAGCTGAATCAGCTGGCAAATTTTGATGATAAATGCCTTCTGCTACTACTTGCCTTAACCATATTCCTCCACATTCCACTTCAACCAATCCTTTCCCAACATACCAACACCATCTGTCCCCTGTTGCTGAGACCCCTTCTCAACTCCCCTTACTGCTCCTCGGGCATGGATTGTCTTTATTTACCTCTGGGAGAATGTGCAAACTACCTCAATATTCTCCCAGGGGATTCTTTGGAGATCTTTCTGGATCGTCATCCCTTTTGCCAGGACCTGTTGCTGGCTTTACCTATGCTACCCTCTATGGCTGCCCTCTCAAGTTTACTCCCCAAAAATCCCATTGACTGGTGACATTTTCAGTGGTCCTTCCCTGTGGACTCTTCATGGACCCTCTAGTCCGCTACTCATCTGTCTCAAGTGGACACTATTGGGTACTCAACCAATTACCCAGTGTCAGCTGCCACCAAAGGGAACTGATCACCAAAACTGGGTGAGGGGTGCCCTCAGCTCTGCTCACTGCCATGGGATGGTGGAAGGATCCCAGATGAGTGCTCATTTTCTTAGGAAAATTAATCCCTGATGCCAGAGGGTTTTGTCCCAGAAAGAGACAGAGGAGTCCCATAACTTTATTGGAATAAACGGTGAGGCCATGGGGCATTTCCCATGGAGACTTTCAAGTGGTTGGGGGATGCAGTCCCCTAAGTTTCCCCCTGCATCACCCTCTTCTTTGCTTCATTGGCTGAGGTAATCAGACAGAGAGTACAGGCTTCCTGAATCGCCTACTCTATGCCCAACTCTAACACGCACTCTCACTTTTGCTATATAAAAGAAAGAAAAAGAAACTCTTCCTAATTCTGTCAAGTCACTGTTCTCTTGCTCTGGCTTCAGGAATTTAACATAGCTTTGGCTGAGCAACAGTCTGTGTTGATTAGTAACATTTTCTAGAACTAAGAATCTCTTCTATTACTTCACTAGCCATAAGTGGAACAAAAACCTGCCATAATGAATCCTCGTCATAACGACCTTCAGAGCTCAAGAAAAAGGAGAGAGAGAATAAGATCAAGGCTACTGAATGCAGAAAAGGAGTATTTATTCCTGGGACATGGGGAGTTAGACCTGAGCAGTGGCAACAAACAAAGCAAAGGTGGGAGGAGAAGAACCAAAGGAGACAGAATAGGAGAAGAGCACAAAGAGCAAGAGGCACAGTCAGTTTGGATTTTTTCCCCTAATTTCATAGGGGAAGGGTTCTTTGCCAATGTTAAGGACGAAGAATAGTCTTAAATTAGTTGTACAGGTTTTTGGAGGTTTCTGTTCCTTGTGATATGTGGCAACATCTGTAGTGTAGATGGCATCGTGAGAACATGTGTCTTACTTGGGCCGATGCTACTGGGGTGGATTTCTTTTGTTTATCCTTAACCATGCCAGGAGATCCTTTCCACACATGTTTAATTGGTATCCCAATAAGTAACTTTACTGGTTTTGCAAAATGGGTAGGAGTTGGAGGAAAACAATAGGTGGAAGCAAATAAACCAAGTGCAAAGGATCTCTTGGTGTAACATAGCCAGCAGTGGTACAAAATTGGACATATGCTAAAGGTTGGGGATTAAGGCAAACAGCGAGGGCTTCGAAGCAGCTATAATAAAACAATCACAGAATGAAAACGGACTAGAGCCCCAAGAATTAGATTTGTTAGGATCACTACCTGGAAATTATTGCCTGGTTTTTAACCACTTTTTAAACCCACAATCAACTTCTGCGAGCAATGTCCTAGTCCCATGACCCAAAAATAATCGTGTCATCCTTAATCTCAATTCTACATGGTATCAGAAAGTGACCAAATATTTCCACAATTGGACTTATCCTGGAAGTGCTGGTGCAAGTGCAACTGTAGGAAATCTTCCACCAGGTGTCTTTTTAATCTGTGGAGATAGAGCATGGCCTGATATTCCAAGTAATTCATTTGTTGACCCTTGTTACTTAGGAAAACTAACCATGTTTGCTGCTAGCATGTGCAAAATGCTGAATCAGGCTATTTGGAGAGCAGGACATAGCAAGAGAACTGAAAGAACAATCACAGGCTTAAGACCTGATTGCGACAATTGTGTAGAGTTTTGGGTGCTCCAGCACGAATAATAGCATCATTCCTTACTCCAGGTGTTGCTGCTGCTCAAGCTTTGGCTACACATAATGAGTTGGGATGCTGGATGGTCAAACAACTAAACATAACTTCAGCTGTTTAAAATGAGATGCTCACTGATGTAGATACTATTAGACATGGCATACTGCAAAATAGAGCTGCTGTAGATTTATTGTTGTTAGCACATGGGCAAGGGTGTGAGGATTTTGAAGGAATGTGTTGTATTAACCTCTCTGACCATTCTGCATCCATTCACAGGAAACTCAACTACAAAATAACACAAATAAATTGACTACGAATGGCTGGGGTTTGGATGAATGCTTTGAGGGATGGGAAGGAACTGGATGGTTGAAAGATATCGTAAAGGGAGCTTTGTTATTACTAGTAGTCATTATTATATTGCTTTGTGTTATTCCATGCATCATGAAATTGGTGAGCCGCTTGGTAGAAAATACAGTGGAAAGGGTCTGGCTGGTGCAAGAAGGAGAAGAAGGGGGAATTGTAGCAATGTATCTGAATCACTTAGACTACAGGGTGCACCAGCCATCCAGCTTGGAACTGTTCTTATCAGAATTTTCTCAGGGCCCTCTGGAATTCATCAAGGCTTCTAAGACATAAGCCGTGCTAAAATAAGAAAGAGAAGTTGAGAAACCAAATTCCAAGACCACAAGAACTCGATAACGGAGGGAGCAAAGCGCCTGGACTGTAACCAT
>JAWWMS010000126.1:605343-628435 GCA_035048045.1 Chlorospingus semifuscus
CTTGCTCTATCAATTAATAAATTTCATTTTATTTGGACTTACTAGTCGGTGATTGATTCCCCACCGCAATCAACCTATAACAGGGGCCGCGAGCGGACGGGGTTTCCTGAGCGAAGAAATGCCAGTGGGACCTGGTGCATTTGAGAGGCGGCCAGCGGGGACCCAGCACGGTAACTTCCAGTTTTTGCCAACCCAGTCTGAGGGTCGGGAACTTCTGGTTGTGCGAGGGGAAAAAACCACGGGAGTTGCTAGCTCAGTGGTGGTGGCGTGACCGCTGGGGGTGTCAGGAGGCAGCCTGGTTGTGCTGGGGTGTCGGAGAGTGCAGCGCTCGCAGCCGCTGGGGTTCGGAACTCCTGGTTGTGCAGGGGCTTCTCCGTGACTCACGAGCATCCTGCCGAGTGGATGCAGGGGGAGGACGTCCTGGGGGGAGACGCTTCCCTGCGGCATCCGGCGGCACAAAGCTGAGCAGGCGCAAAGAGCACTGGGATGCCACGTGGCCAGCTTTTTGGCAGTCGCCCCATGTTAGCAAGCTGAAAGGCACTGGGAAGGGGGAGTGCGAAAATGGCAGCATCTCCCCTGTAACATCCTTTCGCATAAAGCCGTGGGACTGGGGTACCGAAGCCCTGCGCTGTTGTCCCCAGCACTGCTAGCTTGGTGGGGAGGGGGCGGTGGCTTGGGGGCGTGGGGCATGGTTGCGCGCAGCGCGCCTGGAGATCGGTGCCTTTTGGAGGGGGCCCCGGTGCTGCGGGCTTGCCCGTGCGGGGCTGTCCGCGGCGACTCAGGGGTCCTGGGAGCAGTGGCGCTCAGCAGGACTGGCCTGGGAGCTCCGGGCTGAGGAGACTTCCCTGTAATGTCCACTGGCACGTGGAGCCATGGGGCCGGGGTGTTGGACTGGAAGGCTTCTCTGCGGCCCGCCAGTGTGGAGCCGCACAGGCATGGGCGTCCATGTGGGCAGCTTGGCGGTGGTTTGCACTGGTGTGCCGGGAAGGGGAGACTGAGCTGCAGAGGCTTCTCCTGACCCGTCGGCATAAAACTGTACGAGTGCGGGACCACGTGAGCGGCTTGACAGCTGCTTGTGTGCTGCTCCGCCGGGGGTGCTGAGGCACGAAGCCGAGGCAGGAGAGGAGCGGCAGAACTAACCTAATGGTGGGGTCCCCGGACAGTAAGCAGGTCGTTTATTTGCTTTTCCAAGGAGAAGGTAAAGCTTCTTTCTTTCTCCCTTTTCTTTCTTCTGGCTAATCGGCGAGGTGGGCTCTGTCGGGATAGCCTGTGGTTAGACTGATTAGGATAGGACTGGGAGCAAGTAGAAAGTCCCTCAGGAGGGAAGGAGGAAGTACAGAGATGTCAACAGGGATATCCTCCGATAACCCACTAAGAAGAAAACAAACTTAGAGGAGATGTGACTGCAACACTGAAACTATATGTACTTGCCATGGTGTGAGTCAAAAGAAGAGTAGATGTATCCAGTTTTAACTACTTTGCACCCCACTCTGTTCAAGCAAAGTCCTGGACTCAGGAAAAATGCTAGCTCAGAGTGTGCTTTGTTTTCGTCCTCCCTTTTACCACCTCCTGCCTTCTTGTCTCTTTCTCTCTGAATACTAATTTTTGATCAAGTGTAACTCAGAACAGTTGTTTTCCATGCAAATTTAAAACTAACAGGTGCTACTTCTCTTTCAATTTAAGAGAAGTGCTTGAGTGTCAAAAGCTCAGATATTTTTCTATGCATGATGCAGACACCTTTCCCTCTTTCAGTCTGAGATGAAATCTTGATGAAAAACTCTGTTTCGAAGTCACTGTAACCCCTGAGGCAGAGAGGCCTGGATCTTTCCTTACCATATCCCCAGGTGACTGTGAGCTGTCCTCCATAGTAACAGAGGCCACAAGTACCCCACCTCAGTTAAGAAGTAAAAGGTGCCCCTTGACAAAACACAGGCTTCTAGGGCAGTGGGGTGAGGCTCTTGTTAGTTCCTACCAAATCATCCCATGATAATGTAAGGGGTGAGAAATGTCGCATGTGCTATGTACAGCCAGTGATTCTCAAGAATCCTTCTAATCCTCTCCTTTGTGCTGGTCTGGCTCCTGGAGAAGACAGGACAGCAAAAAGTGCTCAAGTTTTGCCCTGATGGAGTGAGAGGCAGGAAGCAAGAATCCAGAGTGGTCTCTCTTTGACCTTTCCTTTAAGGACATGCTTGTCTGTTCCCACCCCAAAGGCAGAGAGAATGCTCTTTAAACTGTGCCACAATGTGCCACCCACACTCCCCTCTCCTGTCCCCATCCCCACCATGTCATGATCTCACGAGAGATTCATAGGGGCATTTGGGTCAGGAGAGCTCTGGGAGAATGCTGTATGCCTGCGTGCTGGCGTGCATGGCTCTGTGCGCACATGTGTTTTCTAGTGTGGCCTTTGCACAGTGTACATGTGTGCTGGTGTGCACAGCACTGTTCACATAGATAAGCGGATGTGTACACATGATTTTTGTACACTGCTGTTTACACATGTTAAATTGCACAATTTCAGGTGTAAGTGGGTCTCTGCACAGTTCTGTGCTTGTGAGTGTGAACAAGTTCTGCAGGTGTGAGCATGGCTCTGTGTGGGACATGTGTATATTAATGTATATGACACTGCACACATTGGTGTGCAAACGCTCTACGCGCAAGCAGGTCTCACGCTTGTGGGTCCATGTGCACTGGTAGAGATTGTACATAGGTGAGTGTCTGTGTAGCACATGTGTGCTGGTGTGGCAGGCTGGGTGTACACAAGTGCTACTAGCAAGCACTATGGTGCACAGGAGCTCTTTGCAAGTGAGCAGGTAACTGTGTATGTGCATCAGCTCTGCTCATGTCCCTGTGCGCACACATGGGCTGGGGACACCCAAGGACATGGCTCTGGAGACACAGCTCTGTGCATCCACCTGCTGTCCCACCTGAGAAAACAGACGTGTGTGTATATGGGTGTTTCTTTGTGTGGCACTACCTAACTCTGCTGGCTGGAGTGGCCCCTGGCTCTCTGTGTACGCTCTGTTCTTGTAGGGAGAGGAATTTGCCTCTACATATAGATTTGCAAAAAGGTTAAGGTTTATATACAGTTGTGTACGGTGATGTCCATCAAATCCCGTGATCCATTGCTGTTCTAACCCACATTCCCTGGAAACTGCTGCCATCAAAATGGGATGCTAAGCCAAGTGCTTTAAACCTCTCTGTGATTGTAATGCGTCCTAGGCCACGCTGTTCTCTTGTGTCAGCAGTGGTGGGTAACTACATTAAGACTCAATTATCCTTTCAAATAATGAAACATATGAGGCTGTGCTATGTGCATTGTCTTCAGTTTAACCCCTCAGTTGAGAGGTCCCTTTCAGGTACTGCTAACCACTGAATCAGCTGCGTGAGCTGCAGAGTGAGAGTAGAGAATTAAAGGCCTGGTAAAAGAACCCAAAGAATAGGCTATAACATCCAGACCAGGTGAGAGATAACCAAAGAAGCTCGAAGATGTCCAAAAAGTAGTCAAGCTTCCACCAGCCAGCTCGAGGACTGTTTTAACTAACTCCCCACTTTGGGTGGGGAGTTTGAACCATATTGGTTATTGATGTAATTGTCCTGTTTTAATGGATTGGAATTACAGGCATCTGTTGAGGGGAAGTACAGAGGGAACTGTAAGGTATTGGGGCGGTTTCGTTAGGAAACAATTGGAATAAAACAGGAAATAGAGGGCAAGAATGGGTTGGCCCCTGTGTTTGCCACTGAGAAGATTAGAGCCCTGCTGCAGGGAGCAACCCTGTAGGCATGGTAAGGGGGGGCAAGAAGGCCTTATCATTCCTCAATTGTCTTTTAATATAATAGGGACTAGAGGGCAAGACTGAATTGGCCTTTGTACTCACCACTAAGATGCACCTGCTATGCATAGCAACCGCATAGGGACTGTAGATGGGGGTGAAAAATCCATACCAGACCTCTGTGATCCCATTTTGTCCATTCCAAATAAGTGTGTCTAAGGAAAGCGTGAGTTTTTTTCTTTTCCCACTGTCCTTGCCGACATCAACAAATGCCAGTATGACTTATTAAATTTATATTGTTTTGAGTAGTCAGAGTAGATAATCCAAGTAGAAAATGAGAGTTAATTGTTTGAGCCAAAGGACTTATAGAAAAGAAAAAAGGGGATTTGTTTTAGATGAGTAATGTGATAGTTGACTCTCACAATTAAGAGATGGATATTATGTGTATGTTAAGATAAGTTTTGTGGATGTATAGTGATATATCCTCCCACAGTCCTCTCTCCCCTCCCCCTTGTAATAGCCCTGGTAGTCAGGGAATTTAGGGAGGGCCAGCCTGTTAGTTGAAGGCATGGCATAACGACACCTGACCTCCAATCAAGATGTTAAGAAAGTAATCTCCAGCAATGGATGGCAGAGTAGGAGTTGACCGACAAAACTTTGGGAGCGGCTAAGGATATAAAAGACAGAGCATCTGTTTTGTGGATGAGCACATGGCTGCTGGTCATGGAGACTCTGACTGCTGTAATTTTTCCTTTTGTCCTTTGTTGTAATTTTGTTAAGGTTTAGTAAACCTTTGAAATTTTAAAAATAGTGCTGTTTCTCTCAGTGTCTCACATGGAGACAACCACTGCCCTCCAGGGCTCCTTCACATCATCACCAGAATATCTATTGTTACCAACATTACAATATATATGTTTTCCTGTTATGAATATGCGGGAATCTTTAAAATCTGAGTGTTTTGGGAAAGGTGTAAAAGACAGGCCTTAGAGACAGTAGAACTGTGTTTAGAGCTAAGTAGTAGCTATAAGATTTGTTAGCAGAAAAATTTGTTAGGAGTAAAATAAGAAGTAGAAAAGTAAGGACAAATAGAACAATGGTCTGTGTATTAACAATTGTCTAGGATAACTCCTTAAGTTGCAGAAAAGTATATCTAGTAAGATATTAGGAAGTTCTAAGCTTAATAATGGAGCTCTGTGCATTGTGTTTTAAGGCTTACAAGTAGGTATTTTATTGGAAATAAGTAAGCATTGTTTTAACCGAAGGTAGATGTACTTATAGTGATTGGATAGAACTACTGTCAATATGGTTTTGCTTTGTATGATTGGTCAAAAAACTTTTAAAGTAAGTTGTAACAATAGGTTCTTTGTCTGCTGCTTGGGATGGGATCTAATGGCATCTTCCCGTTGTCATAACCATGTAATGAGGCTGATGCTAGAAAATGAAACAGCTCAAGGCACGCTCTTAGCAGTCCCGTCCTGTTCGTGATTTGTACATAGCCCCCTGCCAACAATAAATAATGCTTCTCTATGAAGAAGATTTTTGACTAGAGGAATAAAAAATAAGAGAGTAGACAGTGCAGTCGCCAGAAGCCCAAACTGTTAATAGGAAGAACAGATAATCCCCTTCGTCATCTGTAGCTGATATAAGTAATAAGTAGCAACTTTAAGATCTCCTAAACAACAAGATGGGAAATCATTTATCTAAAACAAAACAGAATGTTTTTTACCAGCTTAAGACAATTTTACAAAATAAAAGATGTTCAGACATCTCAAAACATGAACTAAAATCTTCTTAATGTAAGTAAAGGTGAGTACTCAAAATAGAAACTTAAAATCTGCTTTTACCTTTAATTTTTAAGATCAGATAAACAAAAAAAATTATAATCTAATCTCTCTGAAAAAAGAAGAGACTTCAGCCTATCTCCAAAGTTTTAATAGAAAGTTTTAAACAGAATGATCGTAATAGAGACTTTCTCAAATACCAAAACAGAACACCTAGTTCTGAGACTTTTAATTCCAAGTAGTGGTGAGCCTTTGTCCTCTTCTGAAGAGATCTCAGGTTTTGTTCAAAGTTCCTTCCCTTCTTCTAGTGTGTCTAGAGTTTCTACAAGCAGTGTAGACAACACCCCAATCTCCAGGAAAAAGACATCACATCAGCTTCCAACTTCAGTCGTGTCCTCTGTTTCTTCTGAGATTTCCTGCGTCACTAATACTACAACCAGGCGTCCTCCCATTCCTCTGCAAAATCATCCACCTCCAGATTTCCCAAGAAAGTGTTCAAGATTTTTGTTGTGTTCCAAGAATTTAAGGGATCAAAAGTCATGTTCTAGAAAAGTTAAGAGTTAAAATCCAAGAGATGAGAGTTTAGAGAAGCTTTACAAAACAAGAGCTACTATTTCTGTGCCCTGTTCCTCTTCCAAACAAGTTATGACCAGATCTTATTTTGAAGTTGTACAGGGCAGGTCTGCCATGAGAGACTTCAAATCTACTCTGCCTAGCCGAGAAGCTGTGAAAATCATCCCTATCACAGTTTCCCCTTCCCAAGAAATCACCCCCTCAGATAAAACTAAAGCAAGCAAATTGTTTTACAATTCTAAGAATTCTTTCCATATAGATTCCTCCCCCAAACCTCTTCCAAAGTTTTCACCGCTTTTAATTCCCCAGCCTCCAGTTACAAGTAGTGAGAGAACTTCAGATTTAGCACTACCTACAAGAGAGAAAACAAAAAAGATGAAGCAAACAACAACCAAGAGCTGAGCAAACCAAGACAGTTCTGCCCAAAGAGATAGATAAAGTAGAGGCAAGAGAACGCAAGAAGGTTTCTGTAGAGACAAAGACAAATAATTTAGAAGCCTTGAAGCCTTGAAGCCTATCTCATTTGCTACTAAAGGAGAAAACAGCATATCAAAATTGCAGCTTAGAGCTAAGAGTTTTTCAGCTGTATCCCCGTGGGCGGGGATACAGTGTAGAACCTGTAACAGTTCATTAGAAAGTGTCACAAATACAAATTCAAAATCTACAGATCAAGAGCAGCCCAATTTGTATGAATCTAATAAAACCCAATTTAAGATGTAATTTAGCAAACTCTAGCTTTCTTCCCATAACCAATACAACGCATTCCTCAGCCACTGCCTCCAACAGGGGGGGTTGCTAAGAATGTAGAGCTCTCTTCCTCTACCCTTCCTAGCAAAGCTCCCAAAGAAGTGTGTTGCTCCAGCAGCACTATGACCAAAGACTTAGAACTCTCCTCACCAACCCTTCCTAGCAGAACTCCCAAGAAAGCTTATTGCTATGGCAACACTGCTACCAAGAACTTAAATCTTCTTACCAAAGTTCCTAAGACAGCTGATAGCTGTTACAACACCCTGTTCTTCTATATCAGACACAAGAGTGGTAAAAGAGAAAAACAAAAACCTTCCATTACAACTACCTAATTAGTCTAATATTTATCAAAATCTAGAAGAATATTTAGATTCAATACAACAACTCCTTGCCTTACCTATAAAATATGGTCATAATGATATAAATCCACAATATAAAACTCTTTCTCACCATGATATAAAAGAACTCTGTCAAGCATTAAAAAAAAAAAAGTTATCTTCTCCTTATTTTAATAATGTGTTAAAAAGTATATTTAATTCTTATAACTTAGTCCCTACTAATTATCAAAATGTAGCTTCCTTAATTTTAACCAATTCACAATATTTTTATGAGAATTACAATAGATAAAACTTCTGTATAAATTAGTTAAAAGATATGAAAATACTCCTTATAAAAATATAGATATTACCTAACTAGCAAGTAATCCACCTTTCCATAAACCAAAAAATCAAGCAGTAGAATTGCCTCAGCCTGTACTAAGAGATATTAAAGATACTGCTAAAAAAGCTTTATTTTCAGGTGAGCCAGCTGGTACCCATGTAAATGCTTATCCTACTATCAGACGAGGTGAATTGGAATCCTTTAGTTCTTTCTTAGATAGATTAACCCAGGCGGTGGAAAAACAATGTCCAGATGAATGAGCTCATTCCTGTATTATTTAAAACTTTACTTTTGTAAATGCTAATGAAGAATGTAGAAAAATTATTTTAACTTTACCTGATCAGCCTCCAGCTCTAACATAGATGCTGACAGCTTGCAGTAAGCTCACATCTCCACAGCATATTGCTAATGTGCAAGTCAATACTTTTGGAAAGCAGATTGCAGAATCTCAAGAAAAGTTAGGGAAAACATTGGGAAATAATTTAGCAAAAGCTTAAGGAGACAATTTGGGACAGCAAATGGAAAAATTTAAAAAGGCCCTAGAAGCACAAACAAAAATTTTAGAAAAATCTGTTGGTACTGTACAGTTGGACTGATAAAAAGGCTTCTTGCTCTGCTTGTGGTAAACCAAGACATATTAAAAAGGATTGTCCTACAAAAACAATCCAACCTAAACAACTTTCTATTTGCCCTCAATGTCAGAAAGAGAAGCATCTTTCTAAGTACTGCTGTTCTCAATTTGACATCAATGGCAAATCTTTGTCATTAAACTCAAAAAAGAGCACGGATTACCACCGTGCCTCAACACAAATAGTGGTACCTCCTTACAGTCAATTACCCAGTCAAATGGTATTGGTACCTCAGTCATTTATCCCTCAGTCATCCATCCCTCAAATGGTCCCAGCTCAATACCTTCAGGTACAAGGTTTGAATTGGCCTCCTCAAACTTGATACGTCTTTTAAATAATCTTTGTTATGAAAGCATTCCTACTGGAATTGTCAATTTTTTTCACTGAATACAAAATTTTTTGATTCCAGGCAAAGCAACAACAAAATTCTTAGACTTTCAATCCTTCCCGCTGTTGTTTCAGTAAATTGTAATGAAGAGCTAGTAATTTTCGCTCTTACATTTAACGTTCTATGGTAATTCCACCAAAAACACCTATAGCTATTGCATTCCTTTTACCCATGAATACACCCAAGCAAAACAGCTTTCCAAAGAATTCAGTTATGTCTGTGCCATTTGGTACCTCAAGTCCTAAGGTCTTTTGAGTACAATGTTTAGACTGCAACCAACCAAAATTGACTTGCAGCCTGACTCACCATTGTAAAACAATTTATGTTACAGGCATGCCAGATACTGGTGTAGATGTCACTGTAATTTCTCACATGTTTTAGCCCAGTGATTGGGATTTGGTAGCTCCTGCAGGTTCCTTCACAGGAATTGGAGGTGCTACTGTGTATTTGCAAAGTGCATCCATGAATCTTTCAGGACATTATAAGTCCTGAAAGAAAGACAGCAATGCTGCGTCCTTTTGTTGTTCAGAAACCTCTCACCATCTGGGGGAGACACGTCCTGTCCCAATGGAGAGCAAAACTAGAAGTGGGCCTGTGATAGAAACCACGTCAAAACCTGCCACTTTAAAGCTAAACTAGAAAACTAACCATCCTATATGGATTGACAGTGGCCTTTAACAAAGAAAAAATTAAACATCCTTAGAAGATTAGTAAAAGAACAATTACAGCAAAGTCACACCACCCCTATGAATAGTGCCTAGAATTCACCAGTATTCATTATCCATATGAAGACATCAGACTCCTAGAGGTTGCTTCATAACCTGAAGAAGATCAATGAAATTATTAAAGACATGAGACCTCTTCAACCTAGACTCCTTTCTTTATCAAAACACTAGCCTCTTGTTATCATTGATTTAAAGGACTGTTTTTTTCCACATCCCACTTCATCCCAATGATGATACAAGATTTGCCTTTTCAGTTCCCCTCATCAATCGAAGAGAACCCATGCAGAAATATCACTAGAAATCATTGCCCCCAAAAATGAAGAATTCACCTGTAATTTACCAATATTTTGTTGCACAAGCTTTGTCTCCAGTTTGACAGAAGCATCCAAGATCCATGATTCTACACTACATGGATGATTCACTCATTGCAGCTCCAACACAGAGATAGAGCAAACCCCTGCTAGTGTTGTTACTGAAATCCAAAATGCTAGACTTGAAATTTCTATAACCAAAATCCAAGAAGTTCTGCCCTAGAAGTATCGGATGGAAGATGACTGAAAAAACAATTACACTGCAGAAGATACAGCTCCAGACCAGTGTCAACAATCTACAAGATTTACAACAGCTTCTAGGAGAAATCAATTAGGTCAGACCTGTTTTGGGAATTACCAACGATGAACTGAGTCCACTTTCTAATTTACTAAGAAGAAGCTGTGACATCAACTCTCCTAGAACTCTGAAACCTAAAGGTCGTGCAGTGCTTGACAAGGTCATGGAAGCTCTCCAAAGACAACAAGCTCATTGCTTTATTCCAGGAAAGCCTATCTTTTTTTGTAATTTTAGCAGAAAAAAATGCAACTTTGTGGTCTCATTTTTCAGTGGGACCCTTCTGAGACAGATCCTTTGTTGATAATAGAATGGGTTTTTCTTCCCTACAGGTTTCTTCCAAAGACTATTTTTATGGTTTTAGAGATGATAGCACAAATTGTAATTAAGGTCAGAACAAGATTATTAAATTTAGCAGGTCAAGAATTTGCAGTTATCTGCTTACCATTGATAAAGGTTTATCTTGATTGGCCAATGCAAAATTCTGATGATTTGCAGTATGCATTGTTAAACTTCCCAGGTATTTGTTCTGTTCATTACACAGCTCACAAATTATTTGGCAAGTAAAATTGAATTTTAGAGAGAAAACTATGTTAAGTGAAGAACATTTAAATGCAATAACTCTTTTCACTGATGGATCTGAGAAAAGTCACAAATCAGTCATAACTTGGTTGAACCAAACAACTAAAGCCTGGGAATCAGATATTCAAATAGTAGAAGGATCTCCTCAGATTGTTGAACTTGCCACTGTGGTTTGGGCTTTTCAGCTCTTTCCATGATATTTTGAATTAATCACAGATTCTGCTTATGCTGTTAATGTGGTTAAAAGAATAGAAGGATCAATTCTAAAGAATGCTAGTAATGGAACTTTATGTCGTTGGTTTATTTGACTTTATAAAACTCTGCAATATAGAATTAATTCCTATTTTGTTTTTCACATCAGGGCTCATTCTTCGCTTCCTGAATTTTTAGTGGAAGGAAATGTGATAGCAGACGAACTGACAATGGTTATTTCAAACGCTGCCAGACATTTTTGAACAAGCAAAACTGAGTCATGCCTTTTTTCACCAAAACGCACAAGCATTTGTGGAAATGTTTCATATTTCCAAAAGTCAAGCTACGGTTATTGCCAGTACTTGCCCTGTCAGCTTGTGCAGCCTCCTGTTTCTACAGGAGCGGTCAACCCACGAGGTTTGCAAAGCCTGTAGTTATGCCAAACAGATATCACTAAATACCCTTCCTTTGGTAAATTTAAAAATATTCATGTTTCAGTGGACACGTTCTCTGGTGCAGTTTTTGTTTCTCTTCACACAGGTGAAGCAGGTAATCATGCCTGTCACCATTTTTTGCAAGCTTTTGCTTCATTGGGTGTGCCCCAGTGAAGAAGTAAAAATTGACAATGGTCCCACATATATATCTCAAAAATTGGCCACATTTTAAAGGACTGGCAAGTTTGTTACATTTTTAGTATTCCTCACTCTCCCACAAGCAAGTGGGAGAGTCAAGGAGTTATTGAGAGGGTACATCAAACATTAAAATGCATTCTAGATCAACAGAATGGGGAGTAGAGTTATATGTTTTTGATTTTTTAAACAGCTCTGTTGCAGAACCCAATCCACCAATTTTCTGGCCTTTTTCAAATAACACACAGGCGAAACTGAAAGAAGATCCCCCTGTTTGAATTAGAGACTGGACAAATTGAAGGTCGTTTCCAATTAATTCGTTGGGGCAAAGGGTATGCTTCTGTCTCTACAGGTGCAGGAATGAAGTGGGTCCCAGTGATAAAGAACAAATCATATCACACTCCAGAATACGTTGACGAGTCCAAGACTGTAAAAGCAAACAGGCAGACGTGAGTTGAATAGAGGGATCAAAAGTCACGCCTGACATCCCTTGTTCACCGGTAGAACCAACAAACTTCCGATTTTATACTATTTATTTATATGTCAGTTGTTAGTTTCATAGAGATGATTTTTGGCAAAAGCACAGTTTTTGTTTGGTATGTTATAGATCCACTCTATTGGACTTTTAAAGGTGAAATTTTATTTTAAGGTCAAAAGCAAAGTTTTTAAATTGACATATAGGGGAGGATCTTATGCCAAAAATTAGCTCACGAAAAGGATGGAGCAAAATCGAGTGATACGCTGGTGTTAGTTGGTTTTAATTGCTTCTTGTAGTGCAGATTTGCCTGTGGAACAACAAAAACCAAATATTTAGGTGAACTTAGCCAAGTCAGCAGGCTTGGATACCATATGTTTGTCTAATTCAGAACCAGAAAAGCCTTTCTCAACCTGTCTTGTTGGTGTGCCAGTAAAGGATTTGCCTTTGATCAAAAAGCAATTAAATATAAACCTGGTGAAATTGACAATGGGAGCAATCCTGTATTGAATTGGAACATTTGGGCCAAAGAACTTCCCAAAGCAGTATTGAACCCCAAGAATTAGAAATTCTTGGTTCTTTAACAATGGATATTTGCCTTACGTTTATAGCTAATGACTGGAGAGAAGGTGATCCTCCAAAGTACAATGTTACTTCCCATTATTTTCCATACAGAAATTTAAGTTTTTGGTGTAATTATTCAAACAGTTGGGATGTGCTTTCTGAGGCTGACCAATATCCACAACAATTGTCAAAAGGATATTGGTTCATTTGTGGAGATAGGCTTAGCAGGGCATTCCATCATGCCTTGAAGGTGGCCCATGTAGCATTGGAATGCTCACTGTGATAGCACCTACTGCTAAGGCAGTCATTAAGAAGAAAGATAGAGGAACAAAATCTGCTCCTTATTACGATGAAAACTGTAAAAGTGATTTCATGCTTTGGAATGCTGTGAAAAGGGTTTCAGAGGGTTTGTTTTTACCCCAACTGGCTTCAGCAATGGCATTGAAACAATTAGATGAGGTTGGATGTTGGCTGAGTAAACAAACTAATGCCACATCCACTGCAATCAGTGATATGTTTACAGATGTTAATAGTGTTAGACATGCAACCCTTCAAACTAGAGCAGCAATTGATTTTCTTTTACTGGCACGCAGACATGGTTGTGAGGAATTTGAAGGATTTTGTTGCATGAACCTGTCAGATCATTCTGAATCCATCCACAAAAGCATACAAAAGCTGAAAGATTTGACAGCTCAAATTAAAGAAGATGGTGGTTCCTGGTTAGATGATTTGTTCGAAGAATGGAGTTTTGCACCTTGGCTAAAGGAACTTTGTAAAATAAGTCTATATGTGTTGGGTGTTTTGGTAGTTATATTAGTAGTAATATCTTGCATATTTCGGTGTGTGTGACAAATGATGGACAAAACTATCAAAGAAGTTTTTATCATACAAAAGATAGAGGTAGGACATGGATTCACAGATAGTTCTCGAAATCTTACAGAGATAGTGGATGAAGGTATAGACATGGAGGAAGGTTTTGAATTAAGACCTTAGAACCGATGAGACTTTTTCCAATAATGACTTGTAATTGTTATCAGACACGACTAATGCCCTTTAAACTGACTAGGCTTCCACAGCATTAAAATTGCTGTCTTGTAATACAGCAATGCTTAGTGCAAGCAAAAAGATGCTTTAAGTAAATAATAAGCAGATATATTATAGTAAACCCACAAACACAAGGTAGTTAATAAACGACATGGTTACAAAGGTTTCTTTTTAGGTGAACCGAGAGGGGCAATTGTGGGAATCTTTAAAATCAGAGTGCTTTGGGAAAGTTGCAAAAGGCAGGCCTTAGGGACAGTAGAACTGTGATTAGAGCTAAGCAGTAGCTATAAGACTTGTCAGCAGAAAAATTATATACGAAGTAGAATAGTAAGGACAAATAGAGCAATGGTCAGTGTATTAACACTTGTCTAGAATAACTCCTTAAGTTGCAGAAAAGTATATCTAGCAAGATATTAGGAAGTTCTAAGCTTAATAATGGAGCTCTGTGCATTGTGTTTTAAGGCTTACAAGTAGGTATTTTATTGGAAATAAGCATTGTTTTAAGTGAAGGTAGGTATACTTACAGTGGTTGGATGGGATTACTGTCAATATGGTTTTGCTTTGTGTGATTGGTCAAAAAACTTTTAAAGTAAGTTGTAACATTCTTTGCTGCCTGGGATGTGATCTAACGGCATCTTCCCACTGTCATAACCATGTAATGAGGCTGATGCTGGAAAATGAAACAGCTCAAGATGCGTTCTTTGCTGTCCCGTCCTGTTCGTGATTTGTACATAGCCCCCAACCAGCAATATATATACAGTGCTTTATCATTGCCAACAAGGCCTAATGAATCCTTATACCAGGCTGGTTAAGATAGCTGGGATGTAACTAAAGACTGTTGTCACCTGCTGCCTATTCACTGTCAAACTATGAAGTCTTGGGCTGGCTCCCAATGGATAGGTGTAGATATCAGAGAATGATGGCAGCATTTGACACTAATTGGCACCCATGTCAACTGTCTCAGCTGCTTTCAGCCTCTTAATGTGGTCCCTTCCCATGAGGAAGATGAGGCATGCTGGTGGTAAGTTTGCTCTCTCCAGCCTGTCCTGCAGGAGCTCTGTGACAAGTAGTTCAAGCAGGACAAAAAAGCCATAAGGAAATAGTTTTGTATGGTAAACCCTGTATTTTTGAGCAGAGTGTTTAGCAATCAATAGCTTTTGATATATATCTAATGCAATGGCAAAAGTTTACGGTGGCCTTGAGATCTGGCAGTACAGACTTCAAGCTCTTGATCAAGTTTGACAGATGAATAATGCAATGGTTGACTCTCACAATTAAAATGCAAATAAAGTGTATATGTTAAGAGAAGTTTTATAGATTTATAGTTGTGTTTTCCCCCTCCTTGCATTGTTATCATGGGGTAACCTGGGTAGTCGGGACATTTGGGAGGGTCAGCTTACTGACAGGTTACTCTGGCAGCACCTGACTGCCAATCAACATTTAAGGAAGTAAACTCCACCACTGCACATGGAAGAGGGAGTCGATGGACAGAACTTTGGGAGGGGCTAAAGGGTTAAAAGGCAAAACCTCCATTGTGTGGATGAGCGTATGGTGGGAAAAATTCTCTGCTCCCAGCACCATAATATTTTCTCTATTCAGTCTTCTGTTGTATTTTTGATAAAATTTTAATAAACCTTTTAAATTTTTTAGGAGTATAATTTCTCATAATGGTGGGGGGCTTCCCCCAGGATTTATACCTCACCCCGGTGGCACTAGGAGTTTTCAAAGGGGGCGCCCCCTGCCACAAATTTGGCAGAGTCTATCAAACTCTTCGAGGACCGCCTCTCCGAGGACCACCGGTGGTCGCAGATTGGAAGCCCAAAGACAACATAAGGCTGGATAAAGAAAAGAGGGGAAGGGGGGATGAGTACCATCCTCATAACTATTTCTGCCAGATTGTGACTCTGTAATTCCAATATATAAAAGTGAGCTTCACACTAGTACTATACTGGATCTGTCCTAGTCCCTTGAAGCATCAGGATATTGGACCGTAAGAAGAAAAAGGGAACAGCGGGACGTGTGGTGGGGAGGAAAAGCAGAGATCCCCCAAAAGAGGGCCTTGTGGCCGGCAAGATGCAGGATGCGTGAGATTGAAGAGTTTGTGAGGGGTTTGCGGCAGAGGTCGCCCATTGTGGGAGTCGCGTTTTTGCGGGGACGGGAATCCGCAGCGAGATTCCCAGATGGCACACACAAAAGGGGCTGGTGAGCTCCGCATGACGCAGCGGCCCGAGCAGGGTGCAGCGCTCAAAGCAGGGGCTGCCTCTGGGGCGCAGCGCATGCAGTGCTATAATTTCCAGAGACCGGGCTGGAAGCGGGGCGGCCGCCGAGGGATTTGTGTCGCCCAGGAGACATTGTGGCAGGTGGCACAGCGCCGACCCGAGGGGGACCGTGGGCAGACCGGTGCCGAGCCGAATCGGGATGCGTGGAGCCGTCGAAGCCGCGCCTGAGCTGGGCCATGGTGGGACCACGGCTGCCAAGGCGAATTGGGCTAGGGGCGGGCCGCAGCCGAGCTGAACCAGGTGGGGTTGGGAGCAAAGTGCCACTGGGGACCAGAGGAGGGGGGGAAGGGCAGGGACAGGTCTGGTGATACAGAAGTCCCTAGATTGTAAGTGTTTTTCTTACTTGTCAAAAGAGAATTACAGTTTGGGGGTTTTTTTAGGTTTTTTTTTCCTCTCTCTCTTCCCTTTTCCTTCTCTTTCCTTGTTTCCTCCCCTTCCCTTTTCCCTTTCCCTTGTAAGAGAGGCAGGCTCTGTCAGAGGAGGGCCTGTGATTGGTCGGTCAGGATGGGACTATGGGCAAGTGGGGAATCCCCAAGGGGAGAAGTGGAAATTTAAGAGATACCAATAGGTATCTCCAATACCTCCAGATAGCCCCCTAGGAAGGAAACTAGCCCAGAGGAAATATGACCTCAATACCAGAGATAAAGACAAACTCAAAATGAGTCAGTATTTTACAGTAGAATACACCAAAGGGGAAATCAGGAGCAACCATGTATACTGGCCGAGATGTAGATCAGACAAAAGATAAGTATCTCGGGGGGGCATTAAACATCTGTGTAAGAGCTAAGGAAGAAAGTGACTACCCTCCCTGCTGGGAGGGGGAGACCTCATCCTCGAAGGTGATCCTGTTTAAAGTATCAGAGAATGAGACCCTTTAAAACACTTGCCCCCTCCACCTCCAGTAGCCCCAGTTGCACCTCCCCTACCCTCTGTTGGGCCTAGCCAAAACACTAGAAACAGGGTGGTACAATGAGAGGAAAGCAGATCAGATGATATGATTATATCCCAATAGGATATATAGTATATAGAGCAATAGGACTATATCCCCTGAGGGAAGTACTCCAGTGGGAGCTGCAGGGAAGAATTGGATTTGTAGTCATGCCTGTAAGTTCCTCTGATGTGAAAATGTTCAAGAAAGAATTAAAAGGATTACTAGAGGACTCCATTAGATTAGCAGAGCAGTTACACCAGTTTCTGGGGCCCAATGTTTATACGTGGGAAGAAATGCAATCAATAATGACCATGCTATTCACACCAGAAGAAAGACAGATGATCTGGGCGGCTGGGATATGGACATGGGAAAGGGACCTCCAGGAGACCTGGAAAGGTCCATAATGTGCCCCAACTGGGACCACAACAGCTCTGGGGGAAGGCAAGACATAGAGGACTATAGAGCATTAATTATAAGATATATCAAAGAGGCAGCTCCACGAAATCAAAATGCTTGTAAAGATTTTGATGAACTGCAAAAGAAAGAAGAAACCCCAACAGAGCGGCTGGAAAGATTGAGGAAGAATATGAGGCAACCTTCAGGATTGACCCTAATACAGTAGCTGGACAGATCTTACTAAAGATAAATGTTGTCACTCAAGATACACGGAGAAAGTTAGACATGTTAGATAGTTGGCAAGAAAGGAGATTAGAAAATCTTTTAAGGGAGGAACAGAAGGTATATGTAAAGAGGGACGAAGAGAACGTCAAGGCAAAAGCCAAGGTAATAGTAACCACCATTAGAGAAGGAAGGCAGCACGTAAAGAACAACCCATGTAAGGGAGGGGGACCCTGAATGCGAGAAGATGGATGGAGGGGGGATGCAGCTTCTTGGGACTGGACACAAAAAGGATAGTTTAGGAAACGGGGAAACCTAGGACCAGTTTGCTTTTACTGTAAAGAGATGGGCATATCAGAAAGAATTGCCCCCCACAGGGAAAAGGACCTGAGGATCTATGAGACAGAGCAAAAAGGAGAAGTGGGAGATTAGGGGTGTCAGTCTCTACCTCCTAGGGACAGAATACCATCAGGAACCCTTGATAACTTTAGAAATAGGTCTCCAGGAAGAATTTAAAAGAAGAAGAATTTGAATTCTTAGTAGACACAAAAGAAGTTGTGTTTGTAGAATTCCAAAGGGGTGCAAAAAAGGTAAAGATACCATGCAGGTAGTAGGTGCAAAATCTCACTGATAAAGCAAGTAAAGTTTGAAGGAACAAATAAAATAGGAATTGGGATTCTATTAGTTTCAGAAGCAGGGTGCAATTTATTAGGATGGGATTTACAGGTGCAGTTGGATGTTGGAATACTCCCAGAGGAAGGGAAAATGGTACTTAAGCTTCTCCAATTAAGGGAAGAATATGAGGAGAAAAGTCATAAAATGGTGTGGGCAAAATCGAAAAATTGAGGTAAATTGAATATGAAATCTGTAGTAATAAAAGTAGTTAATGAGGACCATCCAGTTTCCAAGGAGAAAAACTATTGTACATTGATGGATCTTAAAGTGTAGTCCAGGGACACTGGGTATCGGAGTTTGCTATAGTGGATGAAGGGTTGGTAGCCACAGGAAAGGGAAAGTTACCTTCCAAATGGTCAGCTTAAGCATGTGAGTTATGTGCCCTAAAGCGACCTCTGGAAATATTAGCAGAGAAAAGGGGAACAATATATACAGACTCAAAATATGCTTTTGGAGTAGTGCTTACATTGGAAAAACTCAGGAAGAGAGGAGGCTATTAAATTCAAAGGGAAATTCACAAAAATTCACAAAAAAACTTATTTCAAAGTATTAGAAACCTTATAATTACCAGAGAAATGCCAGTAGTATACATTAAAGGATGTTAAAAAAGGCTTACTCAAGGGGAATGAAGGAACAATTTAGCAGATTTAGAAGCTAAAAATGCAGCTGAATCAGGGACATTCTCCACACCTGGCACAGAGATGCAGGGATTGAAGGGTAATTTACTACTAGAAGAGGTCACCTATGGATTATTAGTATTCTGAGGAGTAAGAGGTGACAAAAAAAATTTGCATTATTAGCTGAGAACATTTAGGAATATAGTTAACTTTCATCATATAATCAGTCCCACAGAAGTCAACAAAGCTTTCTGTTAGCAATTCTGGGCACTTGGTGCTCTTTTTATTTTGAATCATTGAGGTTTATGTGAAATGCGTTCAGTCTAGAAATACGTTACCTAAAAAATATTTTTGTATTTATATTGACACAATATACAGTTACAGTGTGAATTTTATGAATGCCAGAGACTAAAATACCTTTTACAAATATACTGACATTCATAATGAACTAATACCTTGCAAACTACTTGTGTTTCTCTCACATTTAGGATTTTTGTGTCCAGGCTTAGCCCTGCAGGTAATTATTTACTTCAGTAACTTTTCCACGTAAGACTTCTCATGGCAGTCTGAAGGCCTATCTCACCTAAAAGACAGCTGTTCAAGCCCTTCCCTAAGGTTGCTAAGTAATAATTTCCACTTTCAGAGCTTTCACATGATACTTATAACTAAAAATAAACTCCTTCATTAAAATGCACAGACTACCAAAAGCAAGGGTGTCCTAAGCTCTCCTGATAAAGCTTTCTTTGGATCTCTTGTCCCCAAAAGAACAGCCACATACATCTGTGATTCTTCTCTGCATAGAAGAGTGCCTCCCAATTAGACTTCAAGATCCTAGAGATTTGCACCACTCAACCAAGTGCCTTACTGTGTCCAGCTGAAGTAAAGCCTGGCTATGAATAAGTGAGCAAGGGGCTACTGTGAAGTGAATTCCAGGGACCCAATGAGAGCAATAGCGTCTGTGAATGCAGATCAACCTAACACATCTGCACGAGTAGGGAAAACCAGAAGATGACCTCACAAAAGGAGAGTCAGAATGTGGGAGGGTGGTTGAAAAATAGGGATGTGGGAGAAAATGCAATGGGAGGAAAAGGAGAGGAGAAAGGAAACAAATTGAAGAAAACCAGAAGGCAAGGAATGAAGGTAAAGACTGCAAAAAAACCCCAGCAGTGGTGAGCTAAGAGTAAAAAACAGTCATAGGAAATAGCAAATTACATCTTGGAAAACGAATAGAAACTTTATAGGACTTAACAAAAAGCTGGATGATGCACACAAAACTATGGGGATGGACAAGTCTGTATCATGGCCCAGTATTTAGCACTAATGTTTTTGTTAGAAAGTTGAACAAGATAATTGAAGTTTCTGCTGGAAAACAGGTCTAAAGGTGGACCACACAGCAACATAGATTTCTAGACTGGTGCCAAAATTGAAAGGGTGGCAGGAAGTTGCTGTGGCCTCCAGTATTTCATGTCCTCCTCTGTAAATTTCCGAACCAACCCTGATAGGGTTGACCTTAATTCTTAGCTTTTAAAGAGTAATTGTTTTTGCCTGACAAATAGACTACAAAGCGGGTATTTCCAAAATATCCATCACTGCAGAAACACTGAATTTCTTTAGGGAACTGCAAAATATCTGTCCTCAGCCTCTGTGCTACTTTGGACAGCAATTATTAAAATCCTTGCTCTGCAAAACACATAGCTGATGCTTTTTGAATTTGCCACTTCATTGTGCTTGAGCAGAGCTCATTGGATGCGGATAGATACAACTGAGAGTTGTATTAGATTGTATAATAGGAAGAAATTCTTCTCTAGGAGGGTGGCAACGCACTAGAAGAAATTACCAAGAGAAACTGTGGATGTCCTGTGAGGGTACAGGACCTGGTTGGATAGGGCTTGAACCAGCCTGGTCTTGTGGAAGGCATCCCTGCATGTGGCATGGGAGCTGGAACAAGACAATCTTTAAGGTGCCTTTGAACCCAAGCCATTCTATGATCAAACTGCCCAATGCCTGTTTTCCCTCCTTTATCTAGTTCTTCACTTACTCTGTGCAGTCAGTTGGACTGGTTACTCTGGATAATGTCAGTAATGTTCTCTTCGGTGTTGTGAGAGATTGCAATGTTAATGGTTAATGACTTAAAGTATTCTTTCATTTGTAGAGGCAGGAGAGTGCTTTGCTGAAGCCAGATTTGCACTCATCACTCAACTGAAGGAAAGGCAGAGACTTTTTTGTGTGCTGCAGCTTGAGCGAGGTAAGGGAGAAGTCTGGTAAGAAGCAGATCATGCGGAGAAAGGATAGTGCTTTTTATCATGCCAATGGTTTTACAGCTAGTTCAGTTGTAAAACTCCCACCCCACCTCGCCTCACCTCACCTCCCTTCCCCTCCCCTCCCCTGTAGGACTGAGATTAATTCATCCCTTCTGATGGGGAATAACTGGCTCAACTATGCTGATGACAGAGGTAGCTGACCTCCCTTAGAAAGGCTCATAAATCATCAAATACCCCCAAAGTGCCCCCCAGACTTTCCTCCTGAGGTCTGCCACCAGAAGACTGCACAAGTGTTGCAACAGAAACACAGTGCTGAAATAGACAGTGTAATACTTCTTCCTCCTGCCCAGGGGAGATACATTCCACCTCGACCTAAATGTACATTAACCAGTTCATCATTGTGTTTCATGGGTTTTTTCATGTCCTGACGGATGAAGATTGTGATCATCTCTACAAATAGACACCAAAATTCCAACAATCAAGGCAAGATCCATGGGTGGTGATACCTTTCCACTCTTATCCTTTCTTTGCCTTTCTTTCTTGTCCTTATACATTTTTGTCAGTGTTCTTTTTATGCTTTTATGTTGCTATATTACTATAGATAATGATAACAAAAATGGCTACTTGCTTTCCACTGTAACCAATTTGATCTAAAATACACTCACACATATATATTTGTATATATATTCATTATACACACCAGTCATTCAGTGTCATCTCACTCCCAAAGGATCTTTTAAAAAGAACTTGGGTTACCTTTACCTTCTGGGGCAGGTGATAACATGAGTTCACCCAGATCACCCTTACAGCCACTGTCTGGTCTCACCACTTCTTATGCTGTTACTTACATTAGGGTTTTTTATGCAATGCCCAAATGTTGAAAAATTGAATACTTCCGTGGTTTTATAAAACTATAAAGAGATTTTGCTGTCTGTATTTATTTAAGTGGGCATAAATCTCCTTAATCAGAATGAATCTGTCCTCATGAGGCAGACCTTCCTCACAAAGAAGTCTCTGGCATGGCTGAGAACAAAATATAAGTCCTATATATTTTTTGAATTATTTTCCTTATTCTAAGAAACCATTCTCAACACAGAGAAATACTGTTCAAAAAGCTACCAATAACCAGGACAACAAAGTTCTATTCATTTTCTCTTCCACTTAGCAAAACAGTTAAACCTATGCATGTCTTTTAACTGTGAGTAAGTTTATCCTGCTCATGAGTCTGTAGCAGATTAGCTTCAAGGTACTCAGTATCTTGCAAAGTTGCTCTGGTGATTTTGCTAGCATTATTAATATTCCTTGGATTTCTTTACAGCTGTCAGTAATAGGAAAAGATGTTTCTAATTAACATGGGTATCCCTCAGAAACTTATCTAGGCTAAATTTTTCTGGCTAAGTATGGAGCACTAAACTGCCAGCAAATTGAAAGCATCACAGGAGTGGTGCGAGGCAAATTGCTTTGGTTTTGTAAAATAAGCAAAACAAAAGTGT
The DNA here is from genome assembly GCA_035048045.1 of Chlorospingus semifuscus. Classification (NCBI taxonomy): domain Eukaryota; kingdom Metazoa; phylum Chordata; class Aves; order Passeriformes; family Passerellidae; genus Chlorospingus; species Chlorospingus semifuscus. The sequence continues at coordinate 627,583 of JAWWMS010000126.1, forward strand.
TGCTGAGACAGTTTATAGGATGCTGGTAATAAATTTTGTCCTCTTGACTGTTCAGGTTTCACCCATCCGCCTCCATTCACAGTCCTCCCATGCAAATTGCTACTAGTGCTATGCAAAATACCATCATAAATATGCATAGTTCTGGATATTTATGGTAATTTTTCAGGATTATCCAATATGACATTTGTGGGACAGGAACATACATCAATTTAAATGAGAGTGACAAATATCATATTCTTTTTATTTCTATAGTATTTTTAGTATTTCCTTGAACTCTCCTGAGAACAGTATGAGCTGGTAGGAATTTGAACAAAATATTTTAAAATTCAAATATTTTACTAGCATACTACTTTTTAAAGCTTGAGGTTTTTAATGCATATCTGGTGTGCATTATCTCAATGCAGATTATTTATGTGCAATGAGAAAAAATGTTCCTGTAGGTATTTTATATGTGATTGTTCTATTCCCTGCAGATAATAATCAAGTGTAAAACAATCTCATGAATTGGGCAAATTTCTGAAAATGAATTTGAGCTATCTAATTACTTCAATAATGATTACCCACCTGATAGAACAATTGAGCAAGTTTTTCCTCTCATTTTTATTTTAACCGCAGAGAGATACATTTGCTGCTATGGCAAACTGCAATTACATTCCAGATCTGTTGTATGTCATAGATGGTTGGATACATTTTTAGTGGAGAAATTAACTGAGACATAGTCTAAAAAATGACTGCTTAGTTACTAATTAGAACCTTTTTTTTCTTGGTATTTTGAGTTATATATCTATATCTATATCTATATCTATATCTATATCTATATCTATATCTATATCTATATCTATATCTATATCTA